>SCDS01000202.1:0-81968 GCA_004149465.1 Drosophila nigromelanica | reverse complement strand
ATAAAAAAAAAAAAAAAAAAAAAAAAAAAAATGGTGGTAAAATATATGAGTCCTATAAGTGTGTGTGTGTGTGTGTGTGTGTGTGTGTGTTTGTGTGTGTATTTAGTTGTGCGTGTGGTTGTGCGCCCATCGGAGCCTGCATAATTCGATTGAAAATGAAATTGTTATTAGTTTGCGCAACAGGCAATTGAATGTATTGAGTACAGTCCCGCTCCCAATTATGGCCCAGCATAAAACCTGCCTCATTAGCATAGAGACGAGCGTGGTTGGGCGTTGCGGTGCTGAAGGGGGCGTTGCGGAGCGGGGAGATGTCGCAACGACGACGCAACGTGGATGCTACAGAAATTTACATACAACACTAAAAATAACATAAATATTGCCAGGCGACAGCAGCAGCAACAAGGCGACAAAAAAAAAGTAGAGGAAGAAAAACAAACCGAAGCAGAGGGAAAACTACACAAAAATGAAAAAAATGAATTTCAAATAAACCTTAAAATTGACTTAGCGACAGCAGCGACGCCAGCAGCGACAGCGACAGCCGGCAGCACAAGAAATTAACACAAAATCAAAATACATAAATGAAAAATAAAACGAAAGCAACAAAAATGCTAAAGCAAGAACGTCAACAGCGCTGTCGCGCTAAATCCAAAAGCAACAAGACTAAGCACCAATCCGAAGACCGTTGGTTGTAAGCTACTGCGAGATACCCTGTAGTAATAAAAATCAGATCTTTAAACCTTTTTACTTATTAGGTTTTAGTATGTGGGAGCTTTAATTTTGTTTTTTTTTTAAGGCAACATTACCTAAAATTAATATAATACTCACATATGCACATACTTCAATAAAAACTACGTTCTGCCTGTTTTCAAAGCTTTTTTAATGCTCAAACTCCCCTGCTAACTGTCATGTTAAGTAGCAAAATGTTGTTGTTGAAGTTGCTGTTGCTGTTGTGTCGTTACCATGCTAATGCAGCGCATCGAACTTGAACATGTTGCAAGCGAGCTGGCGAGAGTTGGACTTAAAGTTAGGCAATCGCAGATTGTGTGATAATTATATACTTAAATGTGTGATAAATTAATACTTAAACATTTGAAATGGTCAGGAGTTTAAAAATGAAATAATTATTTTTTTGATAAAGCCAATTGTTATCGCTCTCGAAAACTTTTATTTTGATATTAAAAAAATGATGCTATCTCGAAACATAAAAACTTTATTCTAAACTAAAAAAAGCGCCTATTCCAAACTTTGTTACTATCCGTTAAAAATATTTAAAAAATTAAGCATTAATTATTTATTTATAGAAAGTTGTATTTCTACACAACAAGTATAAACAGCTTTTAAACTGACCTATCATTTGAACTCAGTTTTGCCCCACTGTGCCGCTTGTCACGCTTTAAACTGCTCTTCATGCCACCCACTCACACAAGTAGACACGCACACATACGCACGCAGAGAGACACACGGACACAGACAGGCAGCAAACAAGTTCTCGTCCAAAGTTCAAACGCAACCTGGTTGGCGTTGGCTGCCGGCAATGACGACGCCGACGCCGCCGTTCAGTTTGTTTATAAATTCTGTGCTGTGCGGACGTCAGCGCATAATTTTGTCTTCGCATTCTCAATAGCATATTCATTTTTGTCGTCTTCGCGCGTCGCGCGTTTATTGCTCCACCTCCCCTTTCGACAACAACTACACGCACGTTAGCCGCCTACGCCAGGGCAAGAGGCGCGCGCGCGACAAGTGAAGCACACAGGTTATACGTATATATATGTGTATATATATATATATATATGTGTGTGTGTGTGTGTGCATGAGTAAGTGAGTGCGCGAGTCTGTGTGCTTATGTTTGTGGTTATATTTGCATTTGTGTATCGTGTTTGCCGTGTGTCGCGTTGATTTCTTTTGTTTGCTGTCCAATTGTTGGGCTTAATTAATTGCAAGTAGCATATGGCACAACAACAATAGCAACAATATCAGTTACTACAAACCCACAAAGGCTGCTGTCAGACGACGACTGAAAAGGTATTGGAGAAAAAGTGCTTACCTCGCACTCGACCAATACACATGCAAGCAAGCAGAGACAGAAGAAGAAGAAGCACGCAGTAAGCTAAGCTAGCAGACGAAGCAGCGGCAAAGACAACAAAACTAAAAACCAGTTCAACGCTGCAAGCAGCGCAGTCGCAGCGGCCAGTGAGGTAAGTATATGTGTATGTGTGTGTGAGTTGTTGGTTTTATATGTCTGTCGCCGTCGCCGTCGCCTTTGTCGCCCACACGCCTTCGTCGCCGTCGACGTCGCTATTGCCTGCGAAACTGGCTTCAGCATTGAAAATGTAATTTTAATTTGATTAAAGAACAGACTCAAAAAGTTTTTTTTATAACTCTATCTCATTTGCTCGCACGCTTGCATTGAATATGACGATAACTTGTTGAAAGAATTTTAATTTGCCAACTAGTCAAACACACGTAGATTCTAAATTAAAGGAAGCAGAGCTCGAGTCGCCAGCAGTTTCTAAAGGACAAAGCACGAGAAATAATTTAAATCATGCTAAATTAAAAACAAAACTAATTTGCACAGTTTTGCAGTTGGTCTCAACTTTGTCTACGCTGCTTCTGTTGACAGAAAAAATACTCATTTAGTCAACCAACAAAGAAGAAGAGCAGCAACAGCAACAAAATCCCAGTAGCAAACTTTTTAATTGTCAACTTTCAACCGAGTTGCATCGAGTCGAGTCGTGTTTAGGCCCAGAGTTTGAGTCGAGTTAAAAAGCAGAGCTTTCAGCACTTTTATTTCCAGTTTTTGGCTGCATTTACTAATTGAAATTTAGTTTGTGCTGTTTTATGCACTTTCTTTCCTTTTGATACACAAAACTTTGCAAACCGCTTTGTCTGACATTATTTAGAAGCACAATCAATATGAGAACTTTTCAGCTTGTATTCGAAAAACGATTGGAAATGGGAAATAGATTAGAAGTCTACACAAAGTTTCGCTTGCGATTATATTCAATATATGCAATGTAAGCACATTTTCTAGAACTTTTAATACATACAAACCTATATTATAATTATCAACTGTAAGCTTTGATATTTAATGGAATGTTGAAATTCTAATTACATCATAGGCTTTACTTAGAAATGTAGCTTAGACTAGATTTAATTGTAGTATATATGTATATAATCTTTGAAATGTTATCACTTTTCAAGTGCAATTTCAGCGAACAAAATAAGATAGCTCTTGAATATTTTCTGAGAATTTAAAAACAAAATTTTTCATTGCCATTTTACTTGTTAATAGCTGTAAACTAGTTTAATTTTTTTTTGTGCCACAAACAGCTTAAATTTTTTGTTTGTTGTTGTTATGATCGTTTCCGCCACTTCTAAATGCCACATATAAAGCTTTAATGTGCTTTAGAAAAACGTTTTCTGCTTTGTCATTTTAGAAACTTACCAATTCTTGTAGATTCACATTTACTTTAAAAATATTTTTTACTTTTGCTCAAAAAATAAAATATAGATTGAAGCTGATTTCCTTTTCTTTTATAGCAAAATCACAAAGTAAAAGTTTCGCACTTGTTTTTTAAGTTTCATATAAATTAGAAGTGAGAAGTCGACTTAATGCACAACAAAATAAAATATTTTGGCAACACGGCATTTAGAAGGCGTTAAGTAAGAAGCTAAAACAAGCACAACTTTATCGTGCTCAGCTTTATGGAATGGAGATGTGGGGGATGAGCCTGAGGAACTGTGGCAAATATTCAACACTTTCTCTAGTCAAATATTTGAAATACATTCTGATGTCTGCCAGTGGCGTCGAGTGTTTGCATAATTTATGCACGTGTGCAAAAATGCTAATAACATGGGAAGCCATCACTCAGGGTTGCCGCTCTACCCCCCTAGCCCCTCCTCAACTGCCACTCACCTGGCCCATAGCTTGACAGTTTAAATATTTTCAATCAGTGTCAGAAGCTCTCTTGAGAGCCGATGATAAGTTTTATTGCCATATTCCCCATGCGACTGGCATTTTTTTAATTGCATGGAATTTCATTAGATACCGCAATACCAAATATATATTGCATGTATATTTAAGACACAAAACAAATGCAACCAAATCCCCAGTATTCAAACAGAATGCTACAATTTTCCAAATCAATGCCAAAATAAAAAATACATATTCAACTTTGTGCAACCGATAAAAATATTTTCTTTAATTATTTCCCCTCAAATGTGCAAAAATATTTTCATAAATTGCGGCCAAAAACTCTTGGGCAAAACTTTTCCAGAGTTTGACTGTAAATGACACACAGCTTCATTGCGGCATCTCTCGCCTTTGTACCTGTCCAGATTGAAATGTAAATAGAAACCGAGCTCGAAATATTTGCACGAATATTTGTTAAAATTTCGGCCTCTGTTCGTAGGGCAATCAGTTTGTGGTTGCGTCGAGCATTTCTGCTCGGCTGCCCAAACGGAAAACGTTTGAGCTTCCATTCGAAATTAGGATGAAAGTAAAGTATAACTTATAAACAAGGTCACAAAATCTGAAAAACTAGCGAATTTTTATAAATTTTCATTGATTTTATCTTTTTCAAAAGTATGAAATAGCGAAAAGAAGATGCTCCGCTCTCTTCCTTTCTCTCATCTTCTAATCTTTCTAATCTCAATCTGATTATCACTTTTTACAATGCTACCGCTCTATGCGATTTTCATGAATTCAATATAAAGCTCTCAATTTATAATTACATATGTTTTGCATCAAACAGAGTAGCGCATAGTTTTCACCTATTTTTTTGACAAAGCAATCGCCAACAGTTTTCATATTTAATGGCTAAGAAAACCAATCTCGAGCCAAGTGAAACACAACAACTGCAATTTTCGCTTAGCTCTGCGAATGCAAGTACAATGCGAAGCAGAGTAAGAGGCAGTCACCTGGTGAAGATCAAAGGCAAAGTTGAACAAGTTTATGCACATATATTGATATATATGTATGTGTTGAAGTCTCCTGGCGAGCCAAAGTTAATTTGACTCAGCGCTGACTTCAGGTCGCAAATATTTTGCGCAAAATATATAAATATATATATAAATACGTCTAGAAACGTATCTTAATGACTCATCTCCGGGGCGTGCCAGTTGACTGAAAATTCAAGTAAATATTTTATAGAGTCAAACGGAGAGGAAATTAAATTTAAATAAATACATTTTGAATTCTGCTTCCAAGATATTTGCATAAAGTATCAATTACTTACAATTTAATCGTTTTCGCATCTTTAAGATACATTGTTAATGGTTCAGTCACATTTTCCATTTTCATTCCTGCCGCCCGCTGGTATTTTTATGTGCATATTTTTATAATTTTTACATTTTTATTTATATTTTATGTCTGCGCGAAATATGGAAAAAAGATAATAATAACGAAAGCAACTTTTAAACGAGGCGTTGAAGCGAATTTATTTTATGACTCATGTGCGGCTTTTTGTATCTTGCAGCCAACAGCGATGCAATTCAGCACAACTGCCACAATAACAACAACAACTGCAACTTAATTGGCGCGCGTGTCAAAGAGGTAAGTTATAGACGAGAAGCACTACAAAAAAATGGCTACAAATCTTGCGAAGCGTGTTGCAAAAGATGCTTTAAGCAAAATGTCTGGGCGCAATTTGACTGCGGGGCATGCCACAAGTGGCCAACAGCACTGTTGTCAGTTGGCGTCAGGTGTGGGCAAAACGTGTTCGCCGCAAAACGATAGCAAGGCCGGGTAATTGTCTTTTTTTTCAATTCTACCCTAACTTGTTTGCAGAATAATGGGTATACTTTTTCGCAGAAGTTCTTAAATTTAACTATAAATTTATCATATATTAAATTCTCACTTACTTCAGTTAAGCTGACAAAACGTTAAAATAGAGTAATTTTTGTTTAAATTAATATAATATTTGTATATTTTTTGAAGGCCTTACTATCTTATTAAAATTATTATGCTGCATTAGAAATTGTTATCGTCATCTTTTTCCCTAGATTTAAAATACATTTTCTTTGATGACTAAAGGTCAGAAATATGCACAGTATTTTGATATTTGACAACCCAGCCGGAGGTATTTCCGAGTTGAGTAACCTTAACTTTACTTCTATGCATTATTTTCGCCACTTTTGTTGTTGTTGCCTGTCTGCGGCTTATTTTGTAAATTACGGCGTTCATACGACGGAAGGGGAGGGGGCAGGTGGGCAACGACAGTTAAGTAAGGCAGGCGCAAAACGTGAAAATAAGCAGGAGGATTACAGCTGCCAGTGGTGTTTGTGTGTGTGTGTGTGTGTGTGTGTATGCGTGTAGGCGCTACCGGCTGCTACTGCTGCCACATAATGCAACGACATCGCCCATTATTGTGTGTGGTGGGCGTGGCTGACTTGACTTTGGTCTGGGAAAGGTCAATGCTACGGGCCCAGGCATATGGCATGAGCTAGGAGGCAGGTGCCAGGAGGCAGCCGACGTCGAGTGGGACACCAAAATTTACATTTAATTAGACATAATTGTAGCAATTTATACGGCAATTTGTTTTAGTTCTCGGGTGTGGGAGGGGGGGGGGGTGCTTTAAATGCTTTAAAGTGATTCATTGAAGCGTCGCTTAAGGTCGTGATTTTGTAAGAACATTGTGGCAGAGTCTGGAATTACAATTTTAATTGCAACATTAATTTCATTATTTTGCTGTTGTTTCTATTTCAAATGAGCTGGATGCAATTTCATGCGATTTTTCTTATTGTAACTGAACTTAAGTTGATTATTTAATTTTAAATTTTGTCAAAATTAATTTTAAAATAAATATTTATTTATATTGTTAATAAATATTCGCTTAAAAGGGTAAACCTAGCACTGAGCTTATAAAATATGGCATATTATTGCATTTTCCCAATTTCGTATTGTTCATATATATGTTAATATTTTATTGCATAGTTTCAGGCGCTTAGCTATAAACTGTATAAAGTACTTATTTACATTAATCTTAACCTTTTCTATTAAAAAGTGTATATAATTTTAATTGGTTTATATTCCCATTCCATAATTTGCAATTCCTATAAACATATATTCATATTATGACCATTTTACTTAGCTAACAACTTTCAAATGACCCAGCAAAAGTTGATGTTAACCTCGAGTTTTTGCTTCAGTCAGCGGCAGGCCCATTATTCATTAAAGTTTGACTCTATGGCACACACACACACAAACATACTGCATTACTGTATATCCCATCATTAGGGTCTACAGAGCCCCAGTTCCCCTCTCCCAACTGCCTTCACCTGTCCAAAGTAATTTCCTAGTGAAACTATTTCGTTGCTGAACTTTTGGCCTTAACTGAAAGTAGCAAGCAACACCAACAAAAACAGCCACGAAAACAGCAGCAACAACAACAATATCTGCAATAAAATTGAGGCACTCAGATTGAACACCCCCTTCCGGCCTGAACATCCCCTTGCTCCCTCGCATCACCAATATTTGGTTGCATTTAATTGCAATTCGATGCGAGTTTTAAATTTAATTTGAGCAACAATAGTAACAAACAGTGGGCGTGGCACTTTAAATCACATAAGGAGTATGTTTTTGACACTCATATATTCGTTCATCAAGTGCCATTTCCGTATGAATGCAATACAATTTTAAGCTTTTGAAGCTAGACATTTGAAATTGGAAACATATACTCGTGTATACCCGCGTCAGATAAACAGTAATGATTTTTTGGCTACGCTTCCTGGGGGCGTGGAAAATCGATCATACCGGCGGCGGATTAGCCGCAAAATGGCATATGTCCTACAATTGTAGAACTATAGAAACAAAATTGTCAACCAGCTTAACAATAATAATTAAAAACGTTTTCGATTGTTTATTGGTGTTATATTATTATGAACGAGTGTTGCGCAGTCGGTTACACCCGATTCCAACTTACTTTGTTTTTGATTTAAGTTTCTTTTTTGCGTCTGCATTCCGATAGTCTCGTTTTTGTTGTGAGCTTTTTTGGGCAGATATCCTTGAAATTCTTGTGACTTGAGTCGCCGGGAGGTGGAGAAGCGTTCCTGTGGGCAGACGCTGTGTTGGATTGCCCTAGATGCCCAAATTCATGGCAACGGAGAAGTGTGGGGGAGAGGGTATGCACGTTTAATATTTGATTACCAGCAAATGCGGGGGCTGCAAAATGGCAACGGATTGCCAATAGCAAATACCAAATGTCAGATGTTTGTTTATGCCGTTAGGTGTGTGTGTGTGTGTATGTTGCATTTATTAGCAATATACATTGCATAGCCAGAGGCATTGCGGGTCGGCAAGTGGCTCACACAGAACAATTGTTAGCGGGTCAGCTGAGTTTGTGGCCAGTTTATTTGCTTTGCTATTGGCATTTATGAATTCCAATTTGAATTTTGATCAGCACAAAATTGAAATCATAATGCCAAAATCATGGCCACTGTGTGGGTTTTTCTTTCCTGCTAAATAAGACAGAGGCTTAAGAAGAAATGATTTGTAAAAAACGCGAATTTCCGAGCAAGTTCGGGTCAGCAGAGGTTTTGGTAAATTAAAAGTATCAGTTAGCAAACACTGATGTGAAAAAGAATTTAAGATCATTTGGGTTGAGTTTTTACGAATAATAACTATAGTGAATACATTTTGTAACAGAAGTTTAAAATAACGTTTAAAGCAAATTGTGTATGATAAAAATAAAATGACGTATACCAGTTTTTTTACCCGTTTTCACCATTGCCGGTTAAATATTTAAAAATTCAGAGAATATATTCCCATCTTTTATTAAAAATACCTTAAAAAAAGCACTTCATCTTTGATATACATTTTAGCCTATATATATATTTTTTTAGCATGTTTCCTAATGATGTCTACATTGATTTATTCGACCTCTGCTCTTTGGCCTCAAAAGTGCAGTTGCTCGAAAGATACTACAAGTCAATATTGCACTTTGCTTCCGACCTCTTGCCCATTCGATCCATTTCTGATGCCCTCTATCAATATCTTGGACAGCTTATTCGTTTTCTTCTAAGTACGTTCTACCTAATGGCAAACATATTTGAGTACTTCCGGGCCTGCTACCCCCGCTTAAGACACATTGCTCCATTGAAAGCTGTTTTTCCAACTTGAGCGATTTATTTGCTTTAAAATGATGCAGGTCACAGTCAACCCTCCCCCAACCCACTCCCAGCACCAACATAAAAACAAACCTAAAAGTCAATAGCGCAAAATATATAAACCCAAGCAAAACTCGTAAAAAATCATTTCTTATTTATTTGAGCACTGAGCGCGAAATGAAATATTGCGCAAGCAATGGAATTACATTTTTCCTCCCTTTTTTTTGTGGGCGTCATTAGTGGTGCAGATGAAGGGGGGTGTGGCTTGGGGCGAGGGGGACCAGATTACGCCTGTTGATGCAGCGTAAATATTTGCACCAATCTAATGAGTACTTGTGGGCTTCGGCTTGAGCTTCGACAGAATGTGAGAACCAAAAGTTGACGCTTGAAAATATTGTAAAAAAAAACAAAAAGCAAGGATTACAAGTAAGATTGGCCTATGAGAGAGTAGCAGATACCCTGTACTGAAATAGGGCAACAATATATGTGCGTTAATCTTGACTATCAGTGTGCTTTGGGTTGAGAAATGAGTTCTTTGGTATCGATATTTATCGATTTTTGGAGAAAATGTCAAGAAATTAAATAAACGTGATTTTTTTATGCTTTACTTTTATTGCACTCTTACAACACAGAGGTCTATGTCAACGGGTTTGAAATCAATATTTATCGATCAACAATGAACAAAGTACTTATCACAAATCTGTAATAAATCTGATGTACGTATGCAGATGGCGCAGAACGGCTTTCAACCAACATATTCAGATTTAGTTTGATTTCTATGATCAAGAACATATATGTATATCTTGAGTTATAAAGATAATATCGCTTGCGTGTTACATTCAGTTGTCCGATGTGAATATACCCCTTTTATTAATTTCCAATGACTAAAGGATATATAAGGGGGAAGAAAACAAAACGACGCCAGCCACAGATATACGAGTATCTTTTACACATTTGCGGTGCCAGCACCCCAAGGCTACGGTCCGCCTACCACGTACCTCCTTCTGCCTTTTCTACCCCCGACCAATCTGCCCATAGGGCTGATAAGAAACTCGAGTACTTTGTCTCACTACCTTGGTCCCGCCCACACTTCAGGCCAACTGCCCTTTAGGCCAGAGCCCAAGTCAGCCAACTAACTTAGCTCGTTGCGCTTTGTTCCATTGGCAATATGAAGTAGTTCCTCCTCATACACCCACATATACACATACATGTGTGTGTGTGTGTTTTCCTTTCGAACCATGGCCATTGTGTGTGGCAGCTGTTGCCGCTGTTTCCCCCCTTACAACCATTATCTCAGTTATGAGCTTTCTGCTTGTTGTCCTTCGCCAGCCTGTCTCTCTGTGACTCCAGCTGAGACTTTCCGTCTGAAACTGTGGGCATGCCAACTTTGTAATGCAGGCTTGAATTGCCAACTCATCAAGTTGTATGCTACTCCACCTGATCCATGACTCAAGTGCCGAATAAGTTAGTGCTTAATATGCAGTAAACCATCTTAAATCGTTTGACCTAGATCTTAAAATGTGGTAAAATACAACATGGTTTTGTTTTGTATTAAGTACGGTATTATAAACTCTTAATTTTTTAATTGGCCTTTGAGTCAATTTTAATCTGAATTAAACTTCCTAAAATCGCATTTCAGATTCAATATAAAAATAGCATTTTGAGGCCCTAAACTAAAAACTAAACTGAAAATAATCTCACAATTTACAATTGTTTTCAATAAATATCTAAGTAGTTTTTTAGTTTTAGGTTATTTATTTTTTTAGCAAAAATTAATTTTGGTTTATTATATATGTCATTTATATTTTTAACTTTTAATAAATTAATAAACATAGCTAAATGTAATTAATTGTTACTGAAGTGTAATCAATAAATATTATATTAAAGTTTGCCATTTGTCCTGTTAACTTAAATTAAATTATGTCTTAATAACAAAACTATTATCGATAAATACGCCAATATTATGTCTATAAATATAATCTCGCAGCCAACTTGCTGTTAGTGTTACAAAGCGTTTTAATTGTAATCAATGAATATCAGTTGACTGTTATGGAATCCAAGTTTGAATCCAAGTTTTTCACAAAGTAAGGGCATACATAATTCGTTGTTGTTTACGTTGTTTCGGTGCTTTTGCTTTACTCGTACTTTGTCTTGACCTCGCCCGATTATTGCGTTTGCCAGGCGCGGCGGGAAGTGGGCTTCACTGTTATCCTTTTCTGGCGTCCTTATGCTTTGGTTTTTGTTGTACATTTTCAACCACTGGTATTTCATTATGCGCAATACATTTACAATTTACGTATTTTTTTTTATATTTTTTGTATTTTTTTTTGTTATCGAATTCCGCTGCCTCATCACTGCTTGCATTATTTGCGCCTGATTAATTTTCAACTTCGTGGAGGGGGAGGAAGTGAGGGGAAGCTGCTTCGCTGAGACGTTTTCTCACGCGCGCGTTTCGTCTTTTAAGCGATCTCCTCTTTCGGGGACCGAGGGCACCTAATTGCATATTTTGGCCTTAAACGTTGCGGTTATTATGTGCAGAGTTTATTATTGTTGTTGTTTCTGAACTTATTAATTGTGTAATTTAGCTTGGTGTTGGCCGGGTCAATTTCAAAGGCCCATTATATCCGGCCAATTCACGTTCATGCACCGATACGTTTATGGCTCTTTATATCTACAAATGTTCTGCCTTTGGTCGTTTTCTTTGGCCTTTGCTTTGTTGTCTTTAAACAGGCTGCGCGCTTTGAGCGGCTTGTTGAGCCACCATTTGTGGCAGCCTTTTGAACGAACTTAGATTAATTTCAATGATACATATAAATTTTTGCGTCAATGTTTGGTTTCTCTTTAGCTCTTAACATTAGCAAATTGGTATTGATTATGTCTTAAAATAAAGATATATTATTAATGTATTACCTAAAATATGTTTTGTTTTGTTTTAATTTTGTTGAATTTTATTATACATCTTTTGTGCATCCTATACAACTCTTCCATAATTCAATATAAGCGTTAGTCACACACGCGTACAAACAAAAAGGGTACTTAAACATGTCACTAATTTTTTGAAAATATAATATTACACAAATGAGAAATAATAAAATTTTGAATAAAGAAATTGAAAATATTGGCTTACATGCAATCCCATATAAAATCATATTTCATGTGAATTTCTTAAAGCCTATCATTACAAATTAATATTTCATTTGAATTTTGTTTATTCGAGTCGGCTTTTTATTAAGTCTATATACCTATAACTTTTTAAGGTTTTCCATTCCTCTTACCCCTAACATCCAACCAACCTGACATCAAATAATTCCTGTTCATGCCCAACACTTCAGCGGCTTTTTCCTTCGGAGCGCACCGCGCTCTTTTGCCAGAACTTATTAAATTTCCCGCCTAATTTACTTGGTTTTTATATACATTTATTGTATATGTGTAGGGACTTGTATTCATAAGCGAGCATTTTGTGCGCTTAACCACATTGCGTATACGTAACGTAATTTATAACTGCCAGCAGACACCCATACATTCACACGCACACACACGCAACTTTCGGAAACACTCCCAAACAACATCCGAAATGAACGGGCGCTTCTCGAGGCCCCTCGGCACAAGGATTTCAGCCTGGGGGTAGCTTATTAGTCTTACGTTGTTCTTCTTCTTGCTGTTGTTGTTGTTGTTGTTGACGTTGCGGTTCGCGGCTCAAATTCAATTTCGGCTCGTTGTTGCCAAACTTTTCGCAATGTGTTTGACGCGATGACAAGAACGAGCCAACCGAAACACGGTCACGAAATACATGCGGCATGTATTTGACTTTTAATAAAACCAACTTTCGACAAGTTGCGATTCATAGCCCAACTTTTCAAATATGATCCGGTTCTGTATGGTAAACGCTTATTAAGTGCCTGCAAACATGGTCACCACCACCGACCGGAGACCGGCAACAACTCCATTCCCATGGCCGGTATAAGCCACGCACTTGCAATCCCGCGCCGCCCCCGAGCCACTGCACAAGTCAGAATAAAAAACTTGTTCTACAGCATTTCTTGTTTTTTTTTTATTGTTTCTACATTTTTTTTTAAGTATCTGGCTGGGCCACTCGATATGGCAAACATGTCGAAAAGGAGACTCGCCAGCACGGAATACAAAAGGAAAACAAGAAACCGAAACGCTTCTGAAGCTCAACGAACAGGTGATGCCCTTTAGAAAAGTCTTTTGTTTTAATTTTAATTTATATAACCGAATATTTTAATTTAATTATAACACTTGGCGAAATATAAATTTGTATTTAAGGAAAATGTATTTAATTGTTTTATTTCTTCACAGTTTTTTCTTTGTATTTTAAAATTTCGTTCTCCCAATATTTTTGTGCCGTGCACTCAAAGCTTTGTAGATTATTTATCTTTTTGTGAAATTTTATAATTTTATGTTCCGTTTTTTAATACATAATTATTTTATTTGGCCACATTCATATATTAATTCTATTCTGTTCCGGTTGCTTTTTACTTGCATGTTGACAGAATTTTTTCAAGTCAAGCACAAAAAATTTAGTTTATGTTTTGAAATTTGTTATTATTTAAAAAAAATATTTTTGTCTAAACTATGAAACTGGCTACATATAGAAGAAGATATTAATGATAAGCATATAAAACATGTAAAATGAAGTTTCATGCTCCAACAATTTTAATTCGCAAGCCAATTCTTCTTTAACGAGCAGTTCCCTTTATCCCTCTTTCCCACGTTTGTAGCTGCAACGTGTTTTTTCTTTGCTTTTTTCGGCTTTAGTTTCAGTTTTAGCTCCTCACAGCTGCCAAGCCCCCGTCCATTCGAATATTAAATGCATATTGGCGTGCCGTATGCCCAGTCACTGAGCAAATATAAAACGGAATGAACACTCAACGAACAACACAACAACAACAAACAACAGCAACTGTGGCCCATGCGTTTTTCATGCTGGCGTCTGTGATTTTCGGAGAAATATTAAAATAATAAATACACGTATAAAAAATAAATGACTACTCTACGTGCTGACTGACCAATGTTGAAGTCCCCTTAAAATTCGCATGGTAAATGCATTTTCGTTTTAACTGATTGGAATCGAATGGTGTTATTTTCCCTTATTTGCATTCAATATTCACTTATACGTTGTTAACGTACAACCAAATAAAAGGAAGTGGGCTTAACGTTTTTATTAAGCGAGAATTACAGCCTGTGCAATCTGAGATAATATGTGTTCATTAATTGGATTATATATACTACTAAACTATAGAGCAGTCAATTTTCTTAGAGATATTGCAAAGCTAATTCAAATGGGTCTAGTAAAAAGAGTATACATATAAATAAAATATTTATATTAATTTATATATTATTTATATTAATGTATTTTAGCTTTATTTTTGTAGTATTCATGTTCTTCCCACTTACATATTATTAAATTCTTTTATTGTAATTGTCAACTAAATTAACTGACTATCAAATACTTGTGATTTAAATGTAGACTTAACAACACTTGGTACACTCCTTACTTCAGCAACTCTGTCAGACATGCTGTTTAACTGTACCACAATTGTGGCAACCCTGTGGCAATATAGTCAACATCGCGGCCATTTTTGCATTAGCTTGCGGCACGTTCTGTTGCCAAAAATGACGCTCAATTCATTTAAATTTACATTTTGCAAACATGAACATAAATTTTAATTGCACACAGCGGACTCGTTCAGCTGCAAGGATAATCGAAGGATAGACGTGCAGGGTGGCTGACATTTATTGCGCATACGCCACGTGCTTCGCACCCCATTCCGTTTGCCCATTTGAAATTATTGCCAGCGTCGTTTGCAGGATAATTAGACACAGAACGCAAACAAACACTTGAACACACACACACAGCTGTCATGCATTTGACATTTGTATTTAACTGTTAACTGGTTGCGGTTCTGCTCGACAGGCGGCGCCACATTAGAGAACAAACGGAAAAGGCTTTAGCTGCGAGCATTTCATTTAAATTTTACATGAGCCGCAGCCACAGCACAAACACACACGCACACACACGCACACACACGCACACACAGACCCACACACACAGCATAACTTTTATCCGAGATTGTGCAAAAGATTTCGTGCCCCACAATTTTAATTACATTCCCCTTTTTGGTATCAGTCCCAACAGCGTCCAGACGCCTTTTGTCACCGCATCGCAATAAAAAATTTAACTTTGCCAATTAATTTAATTTGCACATGCTGTTTAAGTTTGGTTTAAAGTTCCTTTTACTCGTGTCAATGTTTGTCCTGTGGCAACAGAAAATCCTGCCGCATGTGTCTCTGAAAATATATTTTGGACATGCGTGTCATAATTTGACTTGAACTTAAAAGAAGCTTTTCTGTGGGCTTGCGAAAATTAAGATTACGACTTCTTGAAGTGACACAGTTGGGAATAAAAAGGAACGCTATTAACCATATCCGCAGGCCACTTATGCTTTTTATCATAAACAGTTAGAGACTAACCTGGGTGCTATTATTATGTTAAATATGTGTCTATTTTAAATATAATAATTTTTGCATATAATTTATATTAATATATTTTTTGAGCGATTCAAAGAACATTTTTTCTTATGTATATACCCTCCATCTTTTATCCATTTAACCTACTTTTTTTAATAAAAGTTTTTTTAATTCTTCTGTTTGATTCCTTTATTATCTCAGTTGACTTCTGAGCTTTCTTGTGCGCTCTGCTTTAAACTTTCTTAACTATGTTCACAAATCTTTCAACCTCATTTCCCTTTTGCTCTCTTTTGTCTCATTCACTTTTCTTTTCTCCACATGCACGTGACCCAACCGCCCCATTCATGGAGTGAAAGTAAATTACAAACTTTATCAGTTATAGTCTCCTCTTGCTGCTTCTTCTTCTTCTCCTTTTCCACGTTTCCGTTTTCATTATGTCAAATTTGATTACAAAGATTAGGATTTGGGGCCACTATATGGCATATAATACGTGCATGATGATAATGCCACGCACTGACATTAATCATTTCGTTAGCTTGTCGCTCAACTTTATAATTTCGGCAAGGCACACACCCATGGATGTGTAAGTGTGTGTGTGTGTGTGTGTATGTGCATGCAGCTACGATTTTTCATACAAAATGATGTCATTAAGCAAAGAACTGTAACGAACCGACGAAAATAATGAGCCCGAGCTGCACGGAAACCGACGCATCGGTGCAGGACGAGCAGATGGGGCGAGGCTAAAGGATGGGCTGTGGCATGGATGAGAGGTGGCACAACAATTGTGCGACAAAATCCCAAAACAATTTATACGAACCGAGCGAAACGACACGCCAGTTACAACAACAACAATGTGGATAAAATTTGGAGCAGAGAAAAATGACATAAACTTGGTAATACGTCGAGGCCATACTCATAGAGAAAAATAATGAAGCAACACGGCGGTCCGCAAGTGAAGTTGTTGACAAAACCCCCTCGGTCAGATCTCGCGGCCCCGCAGACAGGCTCAAACCCTTTGCGAGGGTTGTTCAAAGCAAAGAAAAATCATAAAGTTAAAAGTAGAAAGATTCAGTTCGGCTATTAAACTGGTAGTTAAAACATGTTCATATATTATACAAAATATTGATTTTAAAATTCATTAAAAGAAAATTTTTTGACAGCCAGATAATTATATTCCTCGGGACTCTACACTTTTATTGACAGATTATACTGACTACTAATTTTACTAAATAAATAAAAATAATTATAGGTACGTATAGAATTGTTTTCAGTCATCAAACAAACTTGAAGCGCCTTCGTTTTTTTTTTTTAACTAGTCAAAATTGATTAAGTTTTATGTTTTAGATTGTCTTTATTAAATAAATTATTAGTAAATACTCAAGCTCCCCTCAAAACCTTATTTCCATATTTGCATTCATTGAATTGCTTAAAGTTCAGCAATTAAAAATGATATCATATAATATTAAACGTTGAATTCCATTGTTGTTTTCTATTATGTTAACTTCTAGCCCAACAAATTTGTACAAACAGCTCTCGTCTATGGCCAGGCCATAAGCAAAAAAAGTTGGCCAAAACGGATGCGTCAAGTTGAATGGCTATAAAAGCGTTGAACGATGTTGTGACCCGTCCCGACGGCAGCCAAGCAGATCTCTGTGGCGAGCCGTTCTTAAGGCTTGGCACACGGCGCATTATGTATGCAAGTCGGCAACGTAAAAACAAATACAGACACACGCACACACACACACACACATACATATATATATATATACATGTACTTAACCGGGCTCGGTATATACGACATTGCCCCGTTTCTATTGCGCTGCCTCAACGCAAATCACGAGGCGCAAACATTTAGTCAACCAGCCCCGGACTGGCGAGGGCAGAGCAGAGCGAGGCGGGACAGGGAGTGAGAGGGGGAACGGGCGGCTTTCAGCTCAGCGGCGATGACGTTGAATGACGACGAATTTTGAATACGAATTTCATTATACGCAGCACTCAATTATTCAGTAATCTAGTTGCCGGGTTAGCGAAGAGGGTCGAAGTGGGGCGGAGTGATATTGCTGCGAAGCGGACAATGTTGATTGCTAAACCACCCACCCACCTATCCAACACACCCCACCCCCTTTCCAAGCGCCCTACGCCGCGACAATTTCAAATGTTAACAAAATGTTGCAGTTGCTGCGCCGCACTGCTAATTAACGTGGCTATTTGTTATTGTTGTTGTTGTTATTGTTGTTGCTGTTGCCACTGCAAAACTGTACTTATATAACACGCAGCATGGCATATAAAACACAAATTGCCGCATTGGTTGGCAACGCGCACGTCGCAGCCCGCACAAATTGCCAATTCTTTTGAATTTTGATGAACTTTTTGTGCCAGGCTCGAGTATATTGCCGTTGCTGTTGTTGTTGTTGTTTCTGTTGTTATGTTGTGCCATGTAACCGTTTCTAGTTTAGCTTTGGTTTTTGGGGAGCAGCTGTAGAACGGTTAGTTGCCAGTAATTATAATTATGCATGTGTACACTAATTAATTATGCATGCCCCATATGAAGTTCGGGCTCATATTGGCTACAATAGTTGGACTGGAAGTGGCGTGGAGTTGTTTTTGTTGTTGTGTCGCATGGCTGATAATATATCATAACAGTTTATCGAGCATGGAGGCATGTGTGTATTTGAAATTTGATTAAAGCTAAAAGCGGCTAACGGGGCGTATGGATAATTAAATTAGCGCAACCAAAACCACAACGGATAAAATTGTTTTGTAAAGTTGAAGAAGGGCTATCGAGAATGCACTAGCATATTTATTAGATAGCATTATATTCCATTGAGAAAATAATGAATAATAACAATGAATAATAATAATTATTTATAATTATTTATTAATCATAATCAAATAATTTAATTTATTAAAATCGTTCTTGAAATTAGATTTTTGATTCAAGTTAAAATTTTAAGCTTATCTGGTTTGTTTTATTGACTTAGGTAGTTTTTTCTCGAAGTGTATAAATTGTCATGGCTCTACTGTAGATGTTTGAAAGCTGAAAATGCAATAAAATTAATAATAATAATATGATATAATATAATGTTTGCAAAACACCCAAAAGGCCGAAATTAAAGAGCTTTTTCAGATCTTTTTAGAACTATTTGAAAATATAAGAATATTTGAAAATAAAAGAAATTATATTTTTATATTATTTAGCACACACACACACACACACACACATATATATATATATATATATATATATATATATATATATATATATATATATATATATATATATATATATATATATATAAATATTATTCCAATACGTCCATGAAACTGTGGAAGCTATTTTCACGAATACCCAAATTCAATTATTATGCAAAACCCAATTGTCTTTGTGCCCTTCCCTCCTCTAGCTACAGGTTATCTAGCCAAGCTTTTGCTTTTACTTATGTGTTCGCAGTTAAATGCGATTTGTTGATGGAGAAAACGTCGGAATCCTGCAATTTATGCAACTTAGTTTTAGGACGCTCGCCCTACAGCCAGGACTCCCGTAATCCAACTGGGGCTGCAAGCATTTTCTGCAAATGTAAATTATTGCAAATAATAAGAGACAACACACTGCAGTTATGCTATAAAAAGGGTAAGATAAACAGCAAGAGGGGCAATATGCAAATAAATAATATGTACCACAAACTGTTGCAAAATGCCAGATATTTAATATCGCACAGCTTGCCACGCAGGTGCGACAAAAAAGAGAATAAAGTGAATTTGAAGTGACTTTATAAATATTTATACGCATTTATTGTGACATTTTATGACAGCAAATTGTGTCAGTATTTTAAATTTTTTATATACTTCTTGGTTAGAATTGATATTGTTTAAAAAAAGGGCTTAGATCTCCTTTAAAGTGTTTGCAAAAGAGTGTCCTAAAGATTTTTAAAAAGCAGTCAGCATTGATTTTAAACATTAACTCTTTTAAGTATATTTATTCATTTAGCAATTTATTTTTGTCTGTCTAAGCAAATTATATATTTTAATATAATATAATATAATGACTTTTTGTACAGATTATCATATTAAGATATCATATTATACAAGGTATTTAATTTATAGAACTGATTTAACCCAATTAACGTTGCGTATAGGGTATAGCAGGGTATAGCACACTTATGACAAATTTGAATTTGTGCTATTTATTATTTTTTATTTATTTTTCAACTAATTTCCGAAGTCAGCGCTATGTAAAAATAAGTTGTGCAACTTTTACCAATCCAAACTTGAGCTGGCAAAGTCTATAGGCAAAGTTTGCGCTGTTTTCTCCGTAAGCTTTCATTTAGACTTTGTCAACTACTGCTCTGATATTCACCTCTCTCTCTCTCTGATATTCACCTTTCTTTTGTTAACAGAGAAATCTCGAACTTCAGGCCAATGCTCTGGCTTTTTGTATTTACCTGCTTTTTCCACTGACATGTGTGACAAATGACATTGGTAATTGCTGTTAGCAATTTTCATATCGCATGTCAGAGTGAAAAGGTCATTTCCCTCACAGCAGCCAGCAGTCAACTTTTGGGTGCACACATTACGTATACGTCATGTGGCATTGCGTCTGTTAAATGCACAAATGTTCAAATAATTATTAAATAAGCCATTAACTGTCAGACTGTGCACATAGCTCTTAGTGGCAATAGAAGTGACGATACCCTGTGTGGCTTAAAGGTCCACAAGTTATTCATTGAGTTTATGCAATCATAGATATCTTAAGTTTAGTTTTTTTTAAGAAATTCAAAATTCCTCATAGGCAATCATAATTGCAGAATGTTGGGTATTTACAATAAAGTCAAATTAACTTAAACTTTTAAAGTCATATTTTAATTTAGTTTTAATTCTACTTCGTTATTTGTAAAAATGCTATAATGATGTATAATAACGTATTGGTACAATAAATAAATTGATTCAATTATTTTTTATTTTTTTTAATAAACTTTATTTTAGTATGAATCAGTCTAGAGTGTGAATTAATTTGAGTTATCTTTTTGAACAAAAATTGTATATACTTTTGTTTCAACATGTTGATTAGCGCTTTGTTAATATAAATTTCATGTTTTTAGAATGCACTTAGTGTTAGTTTCTATCAATTTTTAATGCTATTGACAAGGCAAATAACATTTTTAATGAAATTAAATTCACATGTCACAGCCTGGCAGAAAGCCACAGAAACTGTGAAAAAAGTTTTTTTATTTTTGTTTCTTTGATCATTTGAATTTTGGTTTTGTACTGTGCTTACTTTTGATGGAATTTAACTTTAAATTTACGTTGGACAAAAAACCGCTGCGGTTGACTAAATGGCCACCGAAAAAATACCACGCAAATGAAATTATATATCACCAAAAGCAAACAACAACAACAAGCACATTCCGCAAAAAATCCCCAAAAATATAATAAAATAAAAAAAAAAAGAATTGAAATTGATGTGAAAATTTAAATGCGAGCAAATAAACATTTAGCTCGACAATTGAGCTATGAAATTTATATCGAACAGAATTCGATAAAGAACAAATATAAATGCAAATAAAATAAACTGAAATTAAGAGCAAATTAGGAAAGTGAGAAAATTTAAATAACTAGGGCTGTTTATGTGCATAATTAAATATATCCCATTAGTGTATTTGACATTCATTAATTAGTTGTCAGGAAGTATTTAAGCTTTTGGATATGCAATTTAAAATTACACGTTAAAGAATTTGCGTATGAGAATAAATATAAAAAAATTTGTTCAACAGCTGTATACAATAACTGATTTTAACTGATGTGTACAACAGCCTATCACTGTATAACAGTTTTGTATAACAGTCTTGTATAACAGTCTTTGATAACATTTCCGTACAACAGTTTTTATAAAAGCACTTCAATACATAACGTTTTAGCAAATAATCCTTTTGTATAACAGTTATGTATAACAATAAACAACTTTCCTTTCATACACAAAACCCTAATCACCAAAGTGCGACAAACAACAAGACGCAATTTGAACTCCCCTCTGAACATTAACTAAATTTAGAGCATATCCCAAATCAATCATAAAACAAATTGCGAGCCACAAGAAAGCAAAGAAAAGGCTGAGAAAGAACTTTCGCTAAACGCCACATTTGCCCACATCTCGGCTACTTAGCTGGGGCTGCTTGGGTCACCTCAATCAAATGGGGAATCGACGCCAACTCGACGCAGTTACTAAAGGCAGCTAACATAATGACCCCAAAAAGCGTTTTCTATTAATAGGCGCCTGCTAAGCATAGCGGTAAATTGTGCTACGCTCCACACGCCCCGAACTCCCCTCGAATCAGCCGTCGCCCTCTTAACCAAAGTAGAACCCGTTGATGTTGTTGTTGTCGCGGTGCAGCTTGTTTCGTAGGAATTTTTCTCGTATCTGTATTGAATTTTTTCTTCGTAGCCCAAGCAGTCGAGCATCTTTATAGGTGTGTGTGTGTGTGTGTGTGTGTCCAAGTGTGTGCCTTAGCGTATGTCACCAAATGTCATTGACACGATTTGCTTTATGCTGCATTTCTTCTAGCATCACCGCTAAGCAACAACTATAACAACCACAACACCACAAACAACCAGAGCAACGTGTGTAAGCATTATATATCTGGCTATATATCTGTGCCGACGTTTTACACGCCGTTTACTTTGTACCGGGCCACCTCAGCGTTTTTATACCGTGTACTGGCTGAAAATGGGGAAAGAGAGTATATTGGTTTTGTTGAAATGTATGCAACAAGCAAAATGGGGTATCTTTAAACCCATAAATTATAAATTTGCCTATCTGTAGATATGCAGATAAAGTTTAAAAATGTGACTTTTCCTGATAACTTCTCCAATTTCAACAAAATGCATAAGTATTAGATTTAAGCCAGTGTTCATGAAACATATATCTGCTTCAATACAGATAAAGTCGAAGAATACATAAAAGATTATATTATAAAAAGAAAAAGATTACAATTTTTTCTTTGATAACATTGAATATTTTTTTTAAAATCGATAAATAGGCAACATTAAAAAATAAATATATTTTATTTTTTAGCTGGCTTCTATTGCATTTGGTGCATACAGACTTTTGTACAGAGTATGTGCTAGTCTGGTACTTTTGGCTTCAACATTGTTATTACTTCTCCGTGTTTGTCTTTCTTGTGTTCCCCCCTTTCCCATTCAGCAATAGCAAAGAGGCAGCGGACCGGGGACAGCGGGGCGGCAGCTACAAGCAACTTGATTGTTATCAGTGTTGAGAAAAGTGCCGACAGACGCAAGTACACACACACAATTACAGACACATGCCAAGCGCAAGAAAATCAAATGATAAAACTCGCAACTAAATTTTCTATGCACAGGTGCATTGCCCAACCAATAGCCAAAAAACTAAATTACAGCAAATTTGCCGGGGGCATTATGCAACTGCAATAAACAATCAGTCAATCAATCAATCAATCAGTTTGTCGCTTCAGCAATCAGATGCAGTCAGGCATCGAGTGGTTCGGTCACAAATTAAAAGCAAATATATATTTTATATATATTTATCAGCCAATTGTTGCAGGGGCAAAAAACAGTTGCCCAAAATAAGCAATGAATGTGTGTTAACCTGAATGAAAAACTGTTATACCTAGTGACACGTCTAATTTCAATGAAACTAAACACTGTGTATACCGAAATTTTATTACAATTATTTTAATGAGCCACAACAGCTGGCAGCAGCTCGTTTATAGATATATTTTTTTTAGTTTCTAGAAATGTCGGCTACATAATTAAAACGTAACAAATAAACTCAGAAACTGCAAACAAATGTTTATACAATAATTCACATTTGTTTCTGCCAAACTGCGGTTAATCTTGTAACAAGCTAACCGAATTCAATTTGCCTAATTAAAACACGTTTTTAATATTTGTGGCTTTTTATAAGTTTTAACGCAAATAAAGTATTCATATATATATATTTCTGTCATCATTTATCATATTTTATTTTGTAATTACAAAGAGCGCAGTGGCTACAAATTACTGACACTTTTCATATACTTAATGAAAACTAATGCAATTATTATTATTATTACATATTGCTTTATGAGTAACACGGCATTTTATTGATTTTGCTTTATTAATTTATGAAAATTAATTAATAATTCACATCGGCATTATTCACTTTAAAAGGTTTTAACGCACATTTTTCGTTTTTCTTTATTATGCAAAACAGTTTAAAATTCTGCGCATTAAATTTGTTACAAGGGCAATCGATTAAAATGGTTAACGAAACGTGTTAAATTGATTGAGTAGCTGATTGGCACTAAATAAATAAAGGTGGGAGTAGAATCAATGTAAGCAGTTGATTGTTTACATACACTTAAAGTTCTAGAGTATAAAACATAACCTGTATATTGTATATATTTTGAGAACAAATTCTCTTCAAACACGAATCAATATAGAGGTCAATGATGTAAATTGTAAAGTTATGATTTGGGAACTTTACATGTCAAAATTTTTGTCAATTTTAACATGAGTTTTTACAGAAAAAATTACCTCCTCGGAATCACTTGCCTAATTGCATAATAGTTAGTATAAAAGTTTGTGTACAGTTTTCAAAATGTTTTCTTTGCTAAAAAATTGTATCATTTATAATTCGAAAATGGTGTACAAACTGATTTGTAAACTGTTCCACGCGCTAGTTAAAATGTCATGTGCATATTTGTAGAACATTAAAAGGAAATTTTCCCTCATCTCAAACCAACTGCAAGTTATGAATGTAAGCCCTCCACCTCTTTCCCTCTTTCTGACTGTCGGCATTCATTCGTGTGCGGTTTATTTAAAGAACGTGAATACATTGGACTTTGTATTAGAGCCGGGCGCATATCCGCAGCTCAGCAGAAAGCAGGGTCTGCAGACAATCTCCAAACTTCGCATTCAGATATGTATCCCCATATACAGACATACATATATGTGCGTACATATATCGTGGTCTGTGAAATGTTTTGCATGTTTACTCATGTATTTGCATTTCGTGTGACATAAATCACGCACATGACACAACACAACACAACACGATGCGAGGCCCAAGGCACAAAAGAGAAATGCCGAACGGCAGCCGTAGAAGTTGGAGGGGCGAAGCATGGCACAGTGGGCGTCGCCTACAAAACGCAACACGAGGGGTCGCCTACACATCCCGCTTCCATTCCCATTCCCACTTCCATTTCCACACCCATTACTATTTTCAGTCCCGATCCACACCGGTCGCACAATCCCAGTCGTGCAACGGAAATGTCGCGCTGCATTTTTCAATGAGTACGTTGATTATTCAGCCAACCTTCAACCCCCTCAGCCCCCTAGCACAGCCCCACGCAGTCACCCGAATCAGTTCCTTCAGCTCAAAGAGGCAAAGAAAAAAAAGATGAAAAAAGCATTGCAACAAAGCATAAGAAATTAATTAAGCTTTCAATCAAAAAGTTTTTCATTTGCATCGATGTGTCTAATGGATATTACGGTTGTGCCAATAAGTGTGCTGATTATTGAAAGTGGAATTCGCATAATTCCAATCAAATCTAAAGCCGAAAATATTTGCTTAAAAAAAATAAAATCTCTTTCTAACAATTTTTATTTTTCAAAATAAAATAGTATTATAACTTAAGACAAATATTTAATTTGTAAAAATTGTTAACAAACAATATTTACAGAACTTAACATTTTTTGTTTAAAAACATTTTTTTATATTCTTTGAAGCTTGAATGAATTTAGATCTTATTAAAATACAAATTGGCACTTTAAAAATTGTTAATTATAAACAAACAAGTTAAAGATAGTTTTTGAACGTATCGAGAAAATTAAAAATGATTTGTATTCTTTTAGAATCAAAATCGCTCTTTAAAATCATTCTGTAATTACATAACTCATCACAATAAACATATGTGTATTAAATCTTCAATTCAATTTCTTGATTTGTATATATACATACTAGTTGTTTATAAAAGCCTTAAGTATATATAGTAATTATATCCAATGATCAATCAGAAATAAAAACTTAATGATATATATAAAAAAAAAAAGAGCCTTTTTGATTCGACTTTAAAAATTAGAGTGAAATGCTGTTGGCTTTCGCTTGAGTCACTTTTCATTTGCGTTTGTCGTTCACGAATTTCGAGTTTATTAAATTTACATTTATTCCATTTAAATTCGTTTTTCAGTTAATTTGCATTTTCTTGACATTGATTGATTTGCGAGCAAAGAGCCCAAGCTATGTAAATCAGTTTTATCTGTAGCAACTCTTAACTTGTCATAATCTGGTTAGTCATATATCTTGGGGCAATTACCTTAAAAGCCACTACTACTGGCCACATCTGATTTAAGCACTTTCCACTGCAGCAGCAAATGATTTGATGGCCAATTTCATGGAGCTTTGGGCATAATAACCAACTTACAGTTGACCACCCACCGCAAGCAGCTAATCTTGCTGCTGCCACCTGGAATTTAATTATATCCAAGGCTCAACTAAAATGCCAAATAGCATTTACATCTAAACCCGCCTGCAATGTGTCATAAAGCACAAACCGCACTCAAATCCCACTAATATATCAGCAATCAGGGGCTTTCAGCCCGGCCAAGAACCTTCAACTGCAGCTAAGTGTAATCGTCAAATCACGACCGTAACTCCATGCGAGTCAGGGAGCAACTGAGCAGCCGCTAATTCAATTAGCGCCCCCAAATATAAGCCCTCCCAGCCAGAATTAGACTTGAAGTCGTAACCGCCGCTGGCACTTCTGCATAGCCGATTCGTGTAATTGGTTATAATGTGTACATAAATCAGGGGCGTTACTCGTGGGTGCAAGGGTCTGTGAGAATCTATGACTACAGTTGCTCACAATCACAAAACGCATCATGTTTTGCGGCAAATTTCACGAATACACTACCCAACATGGTTTTTGGTAACTCAAGTTACCGAAACTAATGAAAGAGAAAAATGGTTTTTATAATGAAAAAGTTTTTCTGATAGAAATTTCCGATAATAAAGAAGGCCTTTATTTTATAGGATTGTAGAGCAGGAAGAAAAATGTTACTGCTAAAATGATTAAAGCCTTCAATTACTTTAACTTTTAGCCAGCAAGGCGCTTTTACAACAAGGATTTCTACACTCTTAAAGGGTTTCACAATGCCTCGCCTTATGTTTTAATAGGAGCATATTTTTGTTTTATAATATTTATTTAATTTACATATACATGTGAATAAATAATATTATAAATATTATATTAATTTTACAACGCATATTTGTAGGCTATATAACTACAAGAATAATAATAAATATGCTAATAATAAAATGTTATTATTTAAAGTAATTAATTTTTGGTAGTTAGCTAATAAACTTTGCCTCACTTTCTTTCAGGGGTTCCTTTTCATATAAGAGTATAAAATTATTTTTATTTAAAAAACATATGCGGATATGAAAAACCTATTGTTATCAAACGTTTTTAAATTGATTTTAAAGTCGATGTTTTTCTGTTTTATTTAACTACAATTAGTTAGATAAGATATGTAATGGCTTCTTAAAAATAAGTCTCAACATCTTGCAGCACAGTGTTTTTGAATCGTGGCAGTGAAATGTAAATGCAGGAGCCTGTAAGTGCTTGCCACTGCTAATAATGGGCATTATCATTATGTTGATAGGGGGTGGGGTGCGCTGTTGGGGGCAAACTCGATAACTATTTCAGACAGGCATTCAGCTGGTTGTGTTGTAACTTGTGTTAGGAAAGATGGGAGTAGGGAGGGTAGAGAGTGCCAGGCGACCGGGTTGGGGTTTTAGTTGCTCACTTGCACACACATACACATACACACTCACACACAGACACGCGCACACAAAGCCGCTTTAACATGCATTTCTCATGATGCGGAATTTTGCACACTTGACATTTTGACATTTGGCAGCTGGCGCCAAATTAACGCGACAGCAGAGCAACCCAACGAGTGCGGGAAAGGGGCCTGTTGAAAAATGAAGTAATGCGAATTAGCCAAGCCAAAGAATGGCAGACAGAGTGCGAGTTTCAGGGTGCCTAGGGAGCCTAGGGAACTAACCAACTGGCAGACGCACTAATTTATCATGTTCGACAGTTGTTATTATTGACAATTTGACAAGCAGTGGGCGTAGTAAATATAAAACTGATGCGGAGATGACGACGCAATCTGGTCAAAATGATGATTTAATTGAAAGATGAAAGACGCAGATACCCTGCACTAATCAATGCAAGTGCATGCCGCATTGAAATGAATAAAATATGTGTGTGTGAAAGGATGTGTGATGTGCAAGGATGACAGGTTTTTGAATAATATACGAAGCAAATTTCCACTCAACTATGCAAGGTATGCAGCTTATTTTTGTATAGAATTCCATTGAACTATGCCAAAGCTCTTGGCTTGATGAAATTGAAACGAAAATGATTTGCAAGTGAATAGCAACATTTTCTACTAATACGGCTAAGCATGCAAATGTGTGGGTGTGGTGGGAAAGCTGACGGAGGACGGAGGAGACTTTGTCAAAATCAGACCTAAAGCCAACGTAAAAGCAAACACGAGAACGCCCTGAGAAAACAACAATGGATAATGCATGTGACACATATGTATATAACAAAGGCAAGACATAAGGGTAACAGCCACAAAACTACAACAAAAGCTTTTCCCAGACAGGCTAACAACAACGGCAACAACAACAACAACTTGAAGATGGCCACGATTTATTGTTGGCACCCAAGAGCTGTAATAAATCGAAGTCAAGCAGACACTTTGCCGCTTCTTTTGCCATTAAAAGATAAAAAATTCAATCGACAAAAGAGACGCGTTGGAGTACAAAATAGAATAACTAAAACTTTGGCATACAATCAGGCGCTTGGGGATTAGCTCATTATCAGCTAATCAGAACTTCATTAAAAGCGTTAAACAGACAACATTAAAATGTTTAGCATGTGCTTAAAGCAATCAATTTTTCTATTCGCTTTATATATAGAAGAGTGGAATTCAGTCATATAGAATACGTATTGTTTTTTTTTTTAAATTTTATTTATTTTTTTTTAAGTGTTAAGCTCACAAAAATTTTTTTTTTTTTTGTTAATGATATATTTTATTGTTTTTCAAGGCGTCGTTGCCTTATGAACAATATGTTTCTTTTACTTATAGTTGTTTTTAGTTGTAAGTAAGTTTAGTAGCTTACAATTAAGAACTATGAGTTTTTATTTTTATTTTTTTTTTTTGATTTGAAATTAGCTGATTAATTGGCCGAATGACCTTTTTTTCAGCCGGCTGATGGGGCGGGCGTCTTGAAGCTCTCTTGCTAATCTGCTGGCATGAGCGGTTATCACAAAATTGTTTACATATTTAGTTTGTTTTGATTGTTTACATTATATATAGGGTTTTTTTATTTTACAACACGTCTACATTTTTATTCTGACAAGCTTATTATTCCAATCTATCTTGATAGTTATTGGTATGGCACTGCTAAAAATAATAACAATATTTCCACGCATATAAAGGAACGATTTTCTTTATGGAAACTTTGTAGTACTTTGTTATACAGCTCCCGCAGGAGTTCTGTTAGGACTTTCTACTTTTGTTTTTTGTGAGAGACAGTATAAAATTTTGATTCATGTTCACACTTCAAACTCACCACAACACAAAGTAACTGATATGTTTCTTTATATACTCGTGCTGAGGAGCGCAACTCCAAGAAATGCAATTTGAATCTCGAGTCAAGATAACTTGACTGAATTTGGCTGCACTTGGGCAAATCCTTGGCATAAGTTGGCTGCCGAGCGCACATCTCTAAATCTTTGTCATACTTTTGGTTGAACGGCAAATGCGGTTAGTTACCAACTTTATTCACATTTCATTCGTTTACCCACTCACATGCACTCATAAATTTGCTGGCAACTTGAAATGGGCTGCCAGGAGCGGTGGCCCACAAAAGAATTGTCCTGCCAGTCAACATGACGTATGCGCAATGTGCCAACACTTTGGCTAAGAACTTTATTTAAGGCTGCTAACTCCATAAACAGCATGCAAACATGTGGCCGACTGGGTGGAGTCCAAACGAATCCTACTGACTCCTGGTTGCAAAAAGGATGCAAACAGGGCGATTTCTGCTTGCTGCTGCCTCGACTTGGAATTAGTCGGACACATGAATTATGACTTGGCTTTTATAAGTAAATCATGGTCAGGACTGGTCATAAAATAATGTAAAATAATGGCCAGAAAAACAAAAAACAAAAATATACAAAAGCAGCTTAAATGAAAAAGAAGTAAAAAAGTTAACTCATATGTGTAGTTAACTATTATGGCTGTGCCTGGGCACAGCTTATGCTATGAAACTTATGTGCTTCATTTCCGTTTCCGTCTGCACACACACATGTAAGCAAACTGCAAGTCTAGAAGAGAGAGAGAGAGAGAGAACATGTGGAAGGCATATGCATAAAAGCAAACGTGCCGAAAGCCAAAACTATATGCCCATAGACAATGTAGAATGGGTGTGTGTGTGTGTGTGGGCGTGGCCAACTGCAGCTCGTTTGTTTTGACTTTCAATTGGAGAGCTGTTGCTTCTGGCTGCTTACAGCTGCTCGCTGCCAACTTGACTGTCCGGCTGTCCTCCTGTCCGCCCAGCAGTTGCCTGTTTCCTGGTTGCCAGCTGCTGGCTGCCTGCTAAACTTTGGCCATTTGTTTGGTGCCTTTTGGAAACATAATAAAGACAGCACTGGGCACATAATGCATTTTGCTTGTTTACATAAATATTTGCACAATATGAAAATGGAAAAAAAGAATTTTTGTTGGGAAAAACGGTATATTCGCCGAAACGCAAAACCAATTTTCACATATTTTTTCATCTCTTTTTTATGAAGTGGGTCACGTGTTGGCCATATCTTTAGTCACGTTCAGAGTTACCTTTGTACTATTTTTTTCGAAAGATCAAACAATATTTTGTCATAAATTTCTTATATTTGTAAAGTAAATGCAGAGTAGTATATTGGTTTTTGTAGTGTTGTAATATTCATCAATCCATTAAATTTGTTAAGAATAAGGAAAATTTATTATGCTTTATTTTCCCTTTAGTTCAAGAATCGGTCAAGTTACTGACCAAAACTATCAGAAACATTTTTCCTAACCTATTTGTATGCAGCAAACAGAGTATTGCCCAATCGATGACACCCAAACGCAGCATTTCTGCTTCTTACTTATATTTGTATGCATTCATACAAATTTTATTTTTTTTTTTTTATTACCCGCCCCCCTTTTCTTTTTTAGCCCCTTTTAAAAGTTTTTTGGTCCCTTGTTTTTTTCCCCCCCCCCCCCCCCTCTCAACCCCTTCTTATCATTTGCAATGTCTCGTCTCGTTTGCTTCTTTCTTTACATTGTTTTCTTGTCCAAGATGGGTTCAAGTTGTGCTTTATTTGCAGCTCTGAATGTTTGTTTTAGTCCCCCGAGCAAATGTTGTTTGGTCTTTCAACTCGTGGGTCGCTTTGGATATTTATCACTATTTTTATAGAGATTTTTATGTGACAGCAACAACAATAACTATGAGCATTAAATGAGAAAAGTTTCATTTGCCTTGATTAGTCAACCAGGCAAATGACATAGAGAAAAAAGAATGCGGGCAAGGATTATAGATGGTAACTCTCTCGAGATTAGGCAGTTGACAACAACAACAAATAGAAAATAAAATAAAAAGCCAATGGTAAATGGTAATGGTAAAGTCAAAGTGAAAGTTGTCTTAAATAAATTTCAAAAAGGATGTGCAAATAACTTGAGGACATTAATTGTACAAAACTTTTTGCATAACTTACGGTTTCTAGACGGCAAATCAACTGTGAGCTTAGATGAGCTAAATTTATTATAAAGATAAAACAAATAAAGCTAAATTGCGAAAACTTTATGAATGTTTAATATACAAAGTGGTTGTTTAGTGTTTTTATCTCTTCACCAATGTCTTATTGATAAGTTAATACTTTATTTATATAATAAAAAGATATCTAAGCAACTTTTTGTTGTTGTTTTTTTTTCATTGCAGCAACTGCACAAACGAATTTACAACAACAAACAGACTTACCTGCACATATCCTTAAATTGAGGTAAGTGAAATAAACACAAAACTTTGTACATTTTGCTAAACTTCATGATAAAAACTCCTTGTAAGTTTGAGGCTAGACATAACTTTGTAAAAATTTTAAAAATTTATTTGTAGAGCAGTGTAATTTGTTGGTCATCTGTTTATCATTAAGATAAATTTTGCTTCTAAAAACTCAGCATATTTAAAAATAGGTTAGCTTCTCTCAAAGCTTATATATTTTTAGTAAGAGATCTCCCATGCAATTTTGTATTTGTGCTTTATATTTGTTATAATATTATTTAAACTATAAGATCTTTCTGAGATCTACAAGAAACATAAGTTTTTAAAAAATTTAACAGCTAGATTTTTCTGTACCGTGGATACTTACTCTAAAATATAGATAAAATGTATGCTCTTAAAGAAAGAATATCGGCTGCTGAAAACGATTTCCGCCACCTTTTCAATTACCAAAACCGCCCGAGGTAAGGACTTAAGCAACCATGTCAACTGCGTGCACCACATACGCTTCTCGACAGAAGCGAACGAGGAGAGCTTAACAGGATGTTATAAAAAAAATAACGAAGAACTGCAGCTCAAAGTCATTTGCACTGTTTGGTTTCCACATCCGCAGTTCCAATTACGTTTTGTGGTCGCGAAGTATTCCTTGGCTGTAAGATGTGCCGAAGGAATCTTCGCCCGTTGCTGCAATCTTTAGCTGCCATTCGGATGCAGTTGTTCCGCAGGCGGCGCAGCCTTCACCCACATTGTGCGCAGATAAAGCAAAGTCAGTAGCAATGATTTAATTACGTAAACGCAGTAGCTTGAGTTGCTGGGTGGAGGCGGGAACATGGCATAACAAACATAAAATTGCAACTTGTGCCACTTGAGTGGCAAGTTGCTCATACGCCGCGTTGCCAGCCCGAAGGCCTGCAAGACGTATGCTCAGCAGCTGTCTGATTGTCTGCCAGTCTGTCTGTCTGTCTCACTGCCTTCTGTGAATTCACTGAACTCCCATCCGTACTCATCTCCCCCAAACTCGAACTCCCCTTCATCAGTTGCTGCTTTGAACGAAAAATGCAATTCAAGCAATTTTCAATTTTCGTTGTCGCTGCAGCCGCGCGTCTCGCCCCGGGGCACAAGCAATAGTAGAAGTTGTAGCTACCCAACCCACCCGCCTTCCCCTCGCTGTATCCCCTCTTAGCCACGCGTTGTAAGCCTGCTTTACATCAAATTGAAAAAGCAAACTTGTCGCGCTAAAAATTTTTATCATTCCGCAGGTCTACTGCCAATTTTTTGCTTACAATCTATCCCCCTAGCATGCTGCAGCTGGCGTTACCTCCCTTGTGACCTGCTGCCTGACCCCTCCATACTCCCGCTAACCAGCAACTCTTTACCCTGGCAGCAGTTTTATGGCTTAAGCAGCGCTTTGCAATGCGTTAAAATCGTGCGAAAACTTTTTGCGCAAGATTTTATATTATTTTTGTTTTTTTTTACGCTCAAAGTTGCTTGTTAGCCCCGTTCTTGCACTTTATCTCTAACTCACTCTCCTCTTTCACCCTTCCCCTCTCTCTCTCTCTGTGTCTCTTTCTCTGCCTGTTTCTTACGCGCTTTGCTGGCCTTGCACGCTTGCAACTTTCGCTACTAAGCTCAAAATTAAGGCATTAATGTTGGTTTTATGGATTCCTCTGAATTGGTTTCTCCTTTCTTTTCCTTGAAGACTTTCAGTTGGCAGTCAGTTAGCAGTTTGCCCCGAAAAGTATTTAAAGTCCAGCAAACACTTTGCCACGAGCTCTGCCGAGTTTCGAGTGCATTCAAATAACAGTAACAGTAAACTTCTGTTAATCTTTCTCCCTCTCAATTGGAAGCTTTTGTTCTTTAGCAACAGCTGCCGCAGCTCTTTGCCCAACGAACTGAAAGAATCCCCGAGAGGAATTAGCTGGTCGATGTGTTCAGAGAAAAAGTTTAATCAGTTGCGATCCATGACTATTATGCTTTGTGGATGATATTTAAATTAAACTCGTCCATAAAGTGAAAAGAATCGATTTAATCTGTGTTTCTTGCAAAGTATTAAAGTTAAATACGTAACGTATTTTTACGCAGATTACTGATGACCTCCTCTAAAGATTGCACAAATAATTTTTGGATACGACCACTGGGGGAGTGGTAAATCGATTAAGCCTAGACAAACTTGACCAAGTCATTCTACTTAATCTAAACCAATCAAATATAGTTTAAACTCTTTATTTTTAGCTCAGCTGATAACTTATTCAAAAGAGAGTTTTACTTAAGTTAAACATTCTGTACTTCTACAAAATCTCATTAACAGAAACTTGGAAAAACTTCTTGTTTTAACTTTTGTATGCTATTGCTGCACTCTAGGCCAAACATAAACAGACCTGAAGAAAATACAAAAAAATTCGTAACTATACTCAGTCTACTCTTTACGCTCGACAGTTTACCTTTCTAACTGTGCACCCCCCTTTTCCCGCCAAGAGCCTGCACACCCTTGCAAAGCCAACACTTGTAAAACAAAAAGCAATTTACAATGAGAGGAGACCTCGAGCTGACGAAACCGCCTCAGCCTAGAAATCCAATGCACAAATGCAATGCCAACAACAACAGCAGCAGCTGCAGCAGCGATAGCAACAACGATAACAAAAGTAATACAAATGACTGCAAATACTCGAAGCAAACAGCAACAGCAACAGCGCAGAAAAAAACCCATAAAGAAATGAAAGAGATTTTCCACAGTCATTTGCCAAGTGGTGGGGGGGGGGGACATAGAGAGTGTAAAGTTACGAGAGGCGAGAGCAATAACAAAAGGCAAGCACAGGCGTTTAGTGCACTAACAATGCAACTGCAACAAAAATAATTAAAATGAGTCTGACTCTTAAGTATTTCTAATAAAATAGAATAAAATAAAACAAATAAAAATGCAGGTAAATAACAAAAGTTTAAAACAAGGAGAATTACAAGCTTGATAGAATTTATAACATATTATAACATATATCGCATATGTATATGTAGTGCATATAAAGAAATACCCTGTATTCAGACATATTAAAATTTGTGTTGCATGGGTTAAAAATGCAAATCTGTGCAATATCGCGTTTTTATCGTTTTCTTATCTTCCATAGCAAAAGGAACTCTTCTGATGATGATAATCATTTTAACATTTTCAAAATACAAAAATTACATTTAAATTTTTGTTTAAAAACAAAATATTTACCTTTATGTATACTTTTAATATTTTTAACTATTTTTCCTATTATTTTATAACTTTATTTTATCAATGATTTTATGTTGACTAACAAAGGTTTCCCAACTTTATTATTCCTATTAAAAAATGGTTTATTTGTAAAGTTTTTATTTAGCCGCGACCTCAATGTTTGCGTTGTAGCTGATATTTGGTCATATAAAGTTTCTCGAAAAACCAACTAATTTTAGATAGAGCACAGTTGACTCTCAGCGCCCTTTGGTGGACCAATCAATCTTCTGGCGCAGCGATGGGCCAAAAGGCAGCCAATGCAAACAGCCTGACCATGTGCCGGCCCATGCGCCTGTCCATGTAACACATGAAAGAACCGTTATGCTGGCTGCTACTTCATCTTCATTCATTTCGCCAATTGCTCTGGCGTTGGCTTTTGCCAGCGTTTTTTCAGTTTTCAGTTTTTATTTAGTGTTCCTTTTCTTTATTTTTTTCTCTTTTTATGCGAGGCGTGTGTGTGTGTTTTCAAGGATGGCGACAATTGCAAATATTTTGCAATTTTCCTGTTTTGTTAGTTGGCCATTTCTCTTCCTCTGCTTCTTTGCGCGCTGCTTCTGTTGCTGCCTCTGCCGCTGCCGTTGTTGCTGCTGCTTCTTGCTTCGCATTTCGGCATGAAGATGAGCTGTGGAAAGGGTTTTTCCTGCCATACTCTTCACCACCCCGTTTGCTTGTTTGTTTCTCCTGACAAGTACATGTTGGCATGGGCTGCGGGAAAGGGGTTTTTGCCTGACTTGTCATGCTCGAGTGCCGTTGCCTGCAGCGCCGAAAATATGCAGCTGACTGTACAACCGTCCTGCCTCCCCCCTCCCCCCTACATAACTCCCTCTGCCAGCAAGCCGAACGCTTGTGCAATGAAGATTGATCACAGTTGGCGCAAGTTGAACGTCTTTTTTTTGTTACGGCCCCAACTGCAATTTTTATTTGTGCCACTTTCCGGCGACCTTCTGCTCCTCGCTGCACCCCTGCCCCCGCCGCTCGTCGTTAAATATGAAAAATGCCGCCAAATATTTGCCAAGCGCGGCGAAAGATGCAGCAAACGTTAAAAGCGACGCCCGCTCTAATTGTAAGAATTTGTCAGCCTTGTTACAAATTATTAGTTGGCCCGGATCCTTAGCCCAAGCATCGTTGCGAATAAAGAGTGGCTGGCGAAATAGCTCGAAAATAAATTATCCTTCTACATATAGAATATATGAATATGAAAGGGAGCAGGTACTTCAATCAATTTTGCATCTAATCCAAAAGCCGTTCTTGAAAATATATTATCTATATCTATTTAAAACGTTTGTGTTTTTATTTACTTTTATTTAATTAATTTTCAATTCAACTATTTTTTGGTGTATTCTATATATAAACATGGAATAGTTGATTTGAATTTCTCTTAAAGCACAAAACATATTTTAATCAATTGTTCTACATTTTTGAAGTTGATTTATCTTTTGTTTTCATTTTAAATATTCATTGGGGTTTCAACAAAATTATATTCTAAGAGAGCAAAACATAATCAATGAAAACTGTTTGTTTAAATTGTTTAATTTAAATTCACGACCTATACCGAATTTTTTGACGAACAAAGCCATGTTGTTATTTTTCTCATGACTTAATATATATTTGAAAAAAGCAATGCTTAAAAAATGTTACAATATAACGATAAACTGTTACAGTCGTCATATTAACCTTCAACATTACGTATACGCAACGTTTATATTATCCGCTCACGCGGGCACGCAGAGAAGCGCAACAATTACTGAGCTGACAACTAAAAGCTAAAAGCTGTAACAACAACACAAAGTCATTGGCCACTTTATTTGTGTGTGGTTTGAGCCCGGCCAAATTGCCGTGTCGCTGCGGTTGTCATTTGGTGCTGCAGCACAGACTGCCAAAAACCAGCGAGTGTGCGACCAACTGTTGCACCCCCAGCCATTGACTAACGGACTGTCAAACTGACCTCTTGGCATATCCCCTTGTCTGCACTCTGGCCTCGGCGACCATTTTGCCACTTGCCCCTTGCCCCTCGGCTGGCTTTATGGCTGCAGCTTTAACCTTAAGTGCCGCTGGCATAGTTTTAGCAACTGTCTGACGACGACGCTTCCCAAGGCGTCCGCCACTGTTTATTGCCGCTTCACTTCGTCCACATTTTGTTAGCTTATTGCAGCGTCAAAAGCATGCTATAGTTCTAATACCGTGTAAACGGTTTATTTTTTGAAGGGGTATTTTGAAGAGTGGGTGCTTTCATTGGAATTTTAAAGTGGCTAAAAATGATTTAAAAATGGTTTATTCGTTAATCAAAAACTAAGCATTTGTGGCTTGGGTATTAATCAAAATAAGTTAAAAAGTCGCTTAAAAGCATGCTATAGTTTTTATATTAAGTAGTATCAACATATTGGGGGTGTAGAAATGATGATCTAAAAACATATTAGCATTCTGAGCCTAAGCCTGTTAAATAAACGAGTCAACAAAATTACTGAAACTTGTTCGATGTCATATATTTTTAACATGAACGATATATACGCACTTTAACTACTAAAAAATAATATTTGTATGTGCAACAGGGTGCTTTTAAGTACATCATGTCCGCTATCCGCTTAATTTCTTTTTCGAGCCACTTGTCAACCGTTGACGCGCCTTTGTTGCTACCTCCTCCACTTCTTGCTCTACGTCCACTTCTAGTTGCCGTTGTTGTTGTTGTTGTTGACTTTCCATTTCATATTGCCCGTACCTCTCCGTCTGGGACTGGGCCAGATGCTGGGTACCCTCACGGGAGCTGTCCATTTATCTGTTGGACAAAGAGCAAAGGCGCAGGGCAAACAGCTAACAGCTAACTGCAAACAGTGAAAGAGCCTTGGACGGGCCAGTGGGCCTTCATGCCGAAGACAGAGACAGAGACAGTGACAGACAGAGGGAGAGATGAAGATGAGATGTGCTGGGGCCATGCATGGCAATCCAATTATCATACGCCCCGTGGTAGACGCTCTAATTGGAAACAAACAGCTGAGAGTCAAAAGCTAAAAGCGCCAGCGTAAAAACATTTGCCAGATTTACATTTCTCAAACAAGCGCCGCGTTTTATAAACATTTTCTTTATTTTATTTTATTTTTTTTTTAGTTTTTAGTTTGTTAGTTTTTTGTTTTATCAGCGCAACGGGAGCTCAAAAACAAACTCGGCAGCTCGAACTTTGTAGTCCGAGCTGCACACAAAAAATTTCAAATGCAAAATATGCCAAGTGAATGTGAACAAAAAAAAACAAAATAAAATGCAAAGAAAAAAATTTGCTGTTCTGTTTCTTTGCCAACGCTTTTTACTGGCGCTGTCGTTTATTAAAAATTCATTCCGACTTTTTATAGCGGGTAAATCGACGCACACTTCACAAAATAACAAAAAGAAAAAAAACCCATTTCCTGAGTACGATGAGATCGAAAATATTGTATTTGAGTGCCGAACCTCTAACTAAAACAAACACACAAAAAAGGAGTCGAAACAGTTTATACATTTTTAGCGGTTTTTTGGACCAACAACAAAAAAAGTAAAAAACTGTTGTTCATAGCGGAAAGTTTTCATTGGAAGCCACAACAGATGTAAAGCTCCTGGGATGGACTGGGGGGGGAAGGAATCAATAAAGCGAGTTAGACACAGTTTGTGCTGTTCGCTTGAAAGTGCTGCGTATTGAATTTGACTAAAAAGGAAAACACCATTTTTAAGCGATTTTCAACACCAGCAACAGACAGGCAGACGAGTATACAGTTAAATAAAATGTTTTATTGCTTAATATTGAAAGCATTTTTGTATAGAAATTCTTACCATTTGTATAGCTGATGGTGCACATTTGATTTCAATTTAAAGTATTTCATAGTTCGCTTCCGAGCAGGAATCTATTTTCCTATGTAAACGATATTAAATTTAAAGTAGATACTGTTTCTGTTTACTTAATAAAAAGTTTACAGTTAGTCTCAATCGCATTTTATTTTGCGCAGTTTACCAAAAGTTGTTGGGCTTTTTAATGTTATTCAGATGCAACTCTCTTAACGGACGCCCAAAAACATGCATATAAAAGCATTGCTTTGAAAAACTATACAAAAAAGCCAAGCAACCATAAAACAAAACAAAAACAAATAATACCATATTCAAAGAGCTAAATGACCCGCTCTCCCCCTTTAGCGAAATCATGGCACGAATTTATAATTCAACGCGACCACTTTTAATGCAATTTGTAAGTGTCGCGCGAGTTGGGCGCATTCCTGACATAAATTTGCAATAACAACGAGCGAGACGCAGCGAGAAAGAGTTAGGAACAGAGAGAGAGAGAGAAAGGAAACTGTTGATGCTGCAAACGAGACAGCTGTAAGGCAAATGCATATTTGCGTGCTGGTTTCGATCTGGCAACGCTGTTTGGTCAGGCCATACAATTTGAAATTGTCGCCCACACACTCGCACTAATGCACCATATACACCTCCCTTCACCCCACTCTAAATGACCAACCGAATTTTTAACAACGGTTATCGCATCCCATTGGAGTCCGGGGCGAAAACTCGCGTCATGGATCGCATTTGACAGCTGTCGGCTGCCTTCTGCTATAAATGCTGTCCGAAAACGGACTGCTCCATTCATTCTTTTTACACCACATACCCATTCAAAATGGAGAATAATAAAGTGAGTAAGGGTTTTTGTGGAAAACGTATGAAACAGGTTCGGCTTCAAATTTTAAATATTTGTTTTAACAAGTAATTCATTTTGTTTTCAACAACTTCTTCAAAAAAAAATATACTCTTTATGAATACTAATTAAAAGTCTTTAAGAGCTATTTCAGATTTATTTTAGGAATATACGTTATTGTATATTAAAAGTGAAGAAGTTATAACAACAAATATTTGCCAATCAATATCGATTATCTTAGTCACAGTAATAAAAAGCATCTCCAGCATTCTATTTTACATATATTTTCTTGTTTATTTTAAGCAGAAAATATTCATGTTATTTTTCGAAATTTCTCTAAAACAATCTCAGAAAACTTCGATTGTAGTTTTTTGCATAGAATGTTTGAAAGATACCCTAGGTATAGGGTATCTGCCTGGCGAGCACACGCAACTACAGCACTCTGACTTGCTTTTTTTTGATGGGAAACACGTGCAATTTCTCTTGGAATGCACACACACACACATACGCGTACATTGAGAATGTTACTGCGTGTTTTTGGGTTCTGGTTATTTGGCGTCAGTCGCGTTGTTGCGCTTTATTCCAATTACCAATTTGAATTCGATTTACGCTTTAAAGGCGTGAGTTACTTTGCCCAGGTGGACTCCTGGCAAGTGATTGCTCTCTGAATGGGTATCGCGAATCGGGTGCAGATTGTGTTCGTGCATTTTCCCCAGTGCCGAATCATTTAAAAAAGGAGGCACTAAACGACGCTTTTATGGCTCAATACGTTTTACGTGCACGGACTTCATGTGGGACCACTTGATTTAAAATCGAAGCGTGTTTTATTGCTCGACTCTTTGGCAAACACGTAGTGGAAACATATAATCCACATGCCATCTACACTCAAATAGGCGTAATTTTCTTGACTTTGTTGCAGACTGCGTTATTTAAAAATTTGTATTCTAAAAAAAAAACATTAAATCTAAAATATACACAATGTATGGAAAGTTTTGTTTAATATTAAGCATTCTGATATCCACATGTAATTTTTATATGAAATCCACATTGTATGATTATTGTTTTTTACACACCTTAAACGCTCATTAAAATTACGATCAACATGATATTTATTGTGTTTTCAGCCAACCAAACTTTCCATGTGAGCTCAAAATATTTTTTGACTTGACTTGACTGTTCTTGCATTTCCTTGAATTATTTTATTAAAATAAAACCATGTACATATGTAGAAGCAAAATTAAAATTGATGTAGATTTTCTGAGTTCACCGATAAGTTTCTGTTAAAATTAACTATCCACCTGGCAGCCACAGATCGTTCAGTTGCCACCCACCTTGCCACATCATAGACGTTAAACTTGTGTCCCTTACACATTTCGGACAAAACTTAAAAAAAAAAGACCACAAGGCACACACACGAACACACGTACACACACACATACACTGTGGAGCACCTCAGATAATATTTTTACAACTTCCGCTCCGTGCGAAAAGTTTGCAGACACAAAGAGCAAAAACCCACAAAACACTTGGAAGTTGCCCGTGTTCGAGTGCCCCACTGGCCGAGTGGCAGCCAGTTACTTTTATTCCCGCATTCAAGTGCAATTAGCAGTCTGCTAATTAGTCTAAACGGAGCAGTGGACCACGCCCTCAGCTACGTGAGAGAGAACTTCCGAATGAACTGGGAGCTCGCGGCGAGCTGTCTCGTAATTTTTGCTTCACGCGGTGCAGTCATAATAAAATTATGAAGCCAACGTGCGCCAATTTTGTATTGTGGCCAGTGGCCAGGGGCCGCGGGGCGCAGACGTGGCAGGCGCTACTCGAAGCCACTCAGACGGAGGTTCCTGAATACGGACGTGGACGTGGACGTGGCTGTGTCCTGTGCTCAACTTTACTAATTGAGTTACGTGCGGCTTGTCGGCGAATGCAGTCGCATTTAATTGCATTGCAAAGGATCTGTCCTTATTGCATCTGCGTCCTGCCACAAAAGCTGACAAAAGCGTATCGAGCCACGACCCACGAGCCACGAGCCACTGGGAAGTTGCTACCACACGCATGCGCCCCATAACCACATTATTTATGGTTAGCCAACAACAGTTAGTTGCCACTTGGCCACTTTTGCCACTTGGCCGGCAACTTTGGCTTACTTCTCTTATTCCCTCTTCTTGTTTTGTATTTGGGACAAAAAGCTTTTAAACTTGTTTACTTAATGACTGCAATGGCAAGACATTAAACGCCTGTTGGCCGCATTAGCATTTCCGTATTTTTCAGCAATTTCGCTTAATGCAGTTGGCAACGCGAAGGCGCTGTCGTTGCCAAACAGATTTGCAACAGCTTTGAAAAATTAAAGCGATTTGCAACACTAGCAAATGGTGGCACAAGACGTGACTTGGCCAGTGCTGCCAAGTAGGCAACAACATTTGTGCATTTCTCAGCGATTCTCAGCAAATGGGGTCAAATAAATAATGAAATTATCGTATAAATAAACAATGAGTGAAAAGGAGTGAACATTTGTAATTTATTTGTTGCTTATGCTTTTCAACTCAATAACAACAAAAATATTGTGCAAATATTTATTTAAGGCGTGTGGAATTTCAGACCTTGGGCGATAATAGTGAGATTAGAGTAATTGCAATTTAATAAAACACGCTTCAGTAAGCAGCTATAAATACCTTGAAATATCTAACATTCCACATTCGTTGCGCATTCCCCGGTTCATGGCGTAGTTGTGTTAGTGGAAGGAAACTTGGAAAACTTTATGCATGTGCTGCAACAACTTATCTACAACTGTTGTACAACACTATTTTTGTTGCACTTTACATTTATGCTCTAATTAGACCGCACATAGACGCTCCTTCCTCGCGTGATGCAAATTGAGTGGCGACCACCTATCGTTAACTGTGCTCCGCTTTCCATTTGCCATTTTCCCAACTTGTCATCCACATCCCCCTCCCACTAAATGCAACTGTTAAGTGCCTGGCACTTTACGACTAACGAATTATAAAAGAGAACGTAATGCGAATGCAAAACACAGAACTCACTTTTATATTCTTTTTTACATTTTTTTTTACTTTCGCTTGTGCTGGTTATTTTTATTATTTTACGCGCATGCAGGAGAGGGAAAGAAAAAATAATACAAACCAGCCAAAAAATAACAGGTATAACGAAAATGTAGATACCCTAACAAAAAATGTTTCCATTGGCTTTTGCAGCAATTGTTGTAAATGCAAAATATCGCTATTAAAGTACTTGTTTTTTATTAGGGAAAGTTCAATTTAAAAAAAACGCACTAGTATTGTAAAATGATATATAATGTCATTTTAAAGTTGATAAGCCTTGTACAAATACATGCTTAGTGTGGAAAGATGAATATACATAGTTCCGAAATCAGACTTCATATGATCGAAACTGAGTCAATGTGATAATTTAAATCTGCATACCTTTGGCAAAAACGTCATATCTTCTAGTGATATACATTTTTAGACTCGTACGTAGTCTCGAAAGTTTAAAATTACACTTTATTATGTTATCTACATACCAAATTTTGTGGCTCTATCTGCAAAATTGTGGGAAATATTCACCTTTTATCGATTTGCGATTTGAGGTGCATCGACATATTATCGAACTACCAGCCTCCCAGTGGACGTTTCACAAAAATTTTAACACTTTTTCTGAAGAGGATATCTACAAGTATATATCCAAAGTTTCAAGTCTCTATCTTCAACAGCGCCGAAAAAGTTGCGTTCATCCGGGCGGACGGACAGACAGACGGACGGACAGCATGACGGACATTGCACAAACCCAATATACTAGTTTCACTTCGTGAACGAGTATTAAAATTAATAATTTAGAAATTTCTAAAATATGCTTAAATTAACCGAGCGGATAGCAACTTTATTGGGTCGGAAATGTCTACTTCTGATTGTTACATACATTTGCACAAAACCTTTATACCCTTTCTCAATGGATTCAGGGTATAAAAAAAGAAGGGAAAATATTTGTACTACAGAACTACCTTATTATTGTTGGTGGAGGAGGTGGGGGGTAACCAAAAAACAATGGAGTGAAGCAAGTGGAATATTATTGCAACGGTTAACACGAACACATGCACACACACACACACACACATACACACACACACATTGCGCTCACTTATATATGTTGCAAAGTTACAAAAAATGTACGCGAGTTAAATTTTAAGTGTGTGTAACTGCATGCATGATTGTGTGCGAGTGTGCGAGTGTGTGTGTATGTGTGTGTTTGTGTTTTGGCTTGTTAGGCAGCCAAAACCGGAAGTGACAGAGACCACCCACACACACACACATACACTCTCAAACTACCATACGCACCTAACAAACGTTTGAGTTTGAGTTCAAGTGCGTCGTCATCCGCCATTTTGTTTGGCTTCACAAACGCTTTTTTCCCTGCGCTTTGTTTTGGGCATAAAATGGCGTTTGTGCTTTGCTGGTTTCTACACAAAAGAAACACGAGAGAAAAGAAAATACAAAATTGCCGGTGCGCTAAGTGTGAAAAGTGAACAACAATAACAAAAGCAACAGCATCACATAAAATACACGAGCTGCAGCGGCTGGCCGTGTATCCTTTTCCGTGTTGGTTAACGTCAAATTGACGCCGGCTTCTGCTGCAACTACAGTTTCGTTAACTTTTCCTCATCTGCTTCTTCATATTGTTTCTCTTCCGGTTCCTCTTGGGCCAACATAAATGTGTCAATTTGTGCGGGCCCGCAACCGTAAAATGGTTTCCAGGCCTGCAACATATTTACCAACAACGATAATTGGCAACGGCAACGGCCATTAAATTGCCGTTAGCTTTCAATTTAGCGTCAGGTATGCGATGCGCTCATTAGCATTGGATGACCTCGGGCCACAGCTGGACACGGACACGGACACGGACTCGGATAACAACAACTACAGTTAAGTAACAGAAATGAGCGAACGGACAGCGACTAATTGAGCAGCCTGCAATTGGCCACAAAACGTGGTAGTGAATGGCCAGGAAAAGAGGACACCGTGAAGATAAGTAGCAGCGACATGTCAGTTTTATAGTTGCCTATAGCTTTATAGCAGGCACACGACAGGCCCATAAAACCGACCACATTTGAAAAAAAAAACGTAGCAAACAAAAGTATTCGTTAAATATAGACATATACATACTATATGTTAGGTAATACTAATGTAATGCTTCATACTGATGTTTAATAGTTGACAAGACAATCTGCTTAACGTGTGTTTCACTGTATTCAGCAGATACAAAAATTACAGCAGTTTTGCTTGATTTTTTGTCATTTGTCTTTTATTCTTCTTCTTCTTGCAAATCTGAGGTGGCTACAGAGTATTTCCTAGTCGATTATTTTCGCCTATTGTATTGTGTAAATATTGAAAATTAGACAATGAAAAAATTACTCAAATCTTTATGTTAGAATTTTTTTGAACTTAAGTTCAAATACATCCAAGTCGTATTACAAATGTTCAGGTTGAGCTGTTAACAGCATATCTGTACAAAATAAATTATTTGTAGGCACTTTTCAGCACAATTCCCAACAAAAACCTAATTTATCGAAACGTGTAACAAAAAAAATCCATTTTGTCTGTTAATTAAAAAAAACATTAATGCTAACATAACATGAAAATGTTCATAAAAGCAGACGAGGCTTTTGTGTAAAATGTGTAATAAACATAAAACAATTCTGCAGGGAATGCCCTTAAATTCCGTAGACATGTAGACATATGTATGTTTACCTGCAAAGCAGTAATTATCCCAAAAGTTGTTAAATGTTGTTGTCTCTAAAAACAAAAGTACATTTATCTAATGTCTCTTTTTTTTAGCTTTTTTCGGTGCTATCAAATTTAAGCGTTTTTTGTCGTAAGCGCATGGATTATTTTTGCTTAAGCTTTTAAAGTGTTTTGGCCACTTTCGCGGGTCGTTTTGCCTTCAGTCAATGCTAAAGAAATAGCAATAAGGGCCAAAAACAAAACGTAATATACTTTACTGCTGCCTGCGGTCGAGCGCAGGTGGTGCGTGCGGGGAACGGGGGGTGTGCGGCAGGTGGTGCGAGTGGGTGGCGTAACTTTATGTGGATACCTCGTCAGCTCGCTTGAGTGCCCTTTTGGCGTTTATTGTGGCTGGTGCTACCCGAAAAAAAACAAATACGAACGTTGCAGTTGGGTGTAGCCGACTGCGCAATACTTCTTCATAGTGAGTTTTGGAACGATTTTTACAAAAAATGTTAATAACCACAATAGATGACAACCACAATAGATGTAAAATATAAATTTTATTTTAACACATGATTTTCTTACTAAAAAATTTAAAAAAAAAAAACAGTCACTTTTAATTGTGCATACTTTTCAAATGCAACATCAATCTAGAGGACAAATCAATATCAAGTTCGAGTTATGGAAGGAACTACGAATTCGAGAATTCGTTATATGTAAACATTTGGTTTCAACTTTGAGCTGTCGTTATACATTTGAACGTTTTTGAAAGTTTGAAAAGTTTCTGGTCTCTAACAGACATTGCACAAACCCAATATGCTCTCTTCAATTTGTATACGAATTCAAGCAAATAAACTTTGGCACTAAGCAGAAATTACCCATACGCCGTGGGTGCCGTTGATTGGCAGCTGAAGGGAAAGCTGCTTCTGAGCAATGTTTAGCCTTTCATAAACTCATAAATCTGCAGGTAGCGCAGCATAAATTAGCCACTGCCTGGTGGGCGGGGCGGGGGTCGACCAGCAGCTGCATTTTGTGGCTGGCTTGTTGGGTTTTTGGCGTACTTTGAATTGCACTTGCAAAGCTAACAAAACATTGCACTCTGTTATTAATTGCAGCTCCCTGTTGCTGCTATAAAATGGCCAACGAACCGCAGTCGCAGCCGCAAATGCTGCTGGTGGCCGTGCTGGCCATTAGCGCGGCGCTCTCACTTGGCAGCGCCGAGAGCTCGTCGAGCTGTGGTCCCAACTTTCCGATGGCCTGTTCCTGCGGCAACGAGATGTACGAGGGCACCGTTCAATTCATTGTGAACTGCACCAACGCCGGACTGCGCAACACCAGCGTGCTGGAGTACATGCCCGAGCAGGTGGAGATACTGATCTTTACGGGCAACTATATCACCGAGCTGCCGTGGAACGTATTTGGCAGCATCAACGACTACAAGCAGCTGAAGATCGTGGACATGAGCGGCAATCACATACGCGAGATACGCGGCAAGAGCTACCATCATGTGCCGCGCGTCGAGCGCCTCATCCTGAATCACAACAATCTGAGCATTTCGCGGTACGACGACGAGGTGAACCACCATCATCCGCGCGTCTTCTCCAATTTTGTAAATCTGCAGAGCCTCCATTTGACCGACGCATTCGAGGATCACAGCTCGCCGCAGCTGAGCGAGGATCTGCACGACATATTTGTGAACAGCCAGCTGGTAAAGCTGCAGAAGCTGCATCTGGAGCAGAACGAGATAACGCACTTCAAGGATCGCAACGTGTTCTGCGATCTGCCCGCGCTGCGCGATCTCCATCTGGGCGACAATCTGCTGAAGGACATTAACTTCGAGGTGCGCTGCCTGAACAACTTGCGCTTCCTCGATCTGGAGCGCAACAAGTTCGAGTTTGTGAAGCCCAGCGATATGCGTCTCTTGAATGAGCTGCAGGAGCGCGAGAATCGCACCGTTGATCTGATCGTGGACTTCAATCTGAATCCGTTTGTCTGCGATTGTAAAATATCGCCGTTCCGCACGTGGCTGCAGGCGACACGGGTACAGGTGCGCAACCAGGATAGCCTCATGTGTTTCCACGGTCTGCAGCACGTGGATCCGGCGCCGGCGCACATCCTCCAGCTGGATATGGGCGAGTGTGCGGCTGCGATGGCAGCGGCCGCCTCCTTCCTCAACATCGCCGAGGACGAACAGCTCTACGGGCAGCTGCAGCCGCACATCAGCGGACACACGGCCACCCTGATCTTCCTGCTGATCGTGCTCAGCATGATACTACTGGGCCTGCTGGTGGCCCTCGTCTATGTCAGTCGCGACAAGTTGAAGTACATGATGACGCCGGTGTTCGACAACGTGGCTAAGAAAGTGCAGTACACGTCCATCAAGGATGAGGACTGCCCGGAGGTGCATGTTTAAGGGACTGCCGCCAATCCCAACCACCACGTCCATATCAAACAGTAGCAACAGAACTAAGTACAGTTTCGCAACGTTCGTTTAGTTTTCTTTATTATTTTTTGTTTTTTTGCCATTCGCGTAGCGCAAAATGTGTGTGCCATTCACAAGGAAGGACGTATAATCAAGTTAGAAAGCAGCGATAGACGCAGATCATTTCGAGAAACATTTCTACTCCCAAAATAGACACAGACCTATTGTTTGGTAGTTCATAAGTGAAATGTTGCATTTAAGGTAATACTAGAGGAACAAAACAACAACAAGAAATGTGGCAAAGTTGATTAAATGCAAATACAGCAATAATGTTAGCGATTTTCTAAGTAATTTTAAGCCGTCTTGTTATGCATTCTATAATTTCAGAAAGGGGGGCAAGCTCCTCAATAATTCAAACCCACAAACGTACACATATATACGCGTATAAAACATACTTACTTATCGTACATATACACAAATACGTATATATATATATATATATTGTAACAAACACGTTAGTGTAATCTGTGATTTAAGTTTAGTAGCTTTACTTTGTTAAAACTCAAGCAAACGAATATTGATGCATATTAAAAAATAAACAAAAAAACTTCAACCTGTATAACATATGACGTACTTACATACATTACACTTGTGTTTAAAAATACTTTGAAATGTTATTAATCATTTGTCAATTGTACTATTTAAATGATTTTTCGCTTTAATTTTTCTGTAATTAACACACAGTTTTTATAAATAAACTTTTAAAATGATGCTGAATGCTTTTTTGTATAAGGCACTATAAAGGACAAAAATTTGAAGAAGGTCAAACGTGGACACGGCAGCTGAACTGCTAAATTATTGGAAATAAATTAAAATTTTTTGACTCGTGAGTATATGCTAAGCGGTGCATAAATGTTGTATGTTGTACTGTCTTCTTGTCTTATATAAAAATATAGTACTGAATATAATAAACTAATGTAGCTCAAAATGTTTTTAACTATATACAATGATTCACTTTATAAACAATGAAATTTTTTTTGTCCATTAATAAAAATTTTTGAAATACATTAAATTTCTGAAAGTGCGCGCCAAATGTGTCATCTGTATATAGCCCTAACGCAGCGTGGTCATTAACCAACACTGGTGCTGAGAACAGCTGTTTTACTACTGAATGGCAAGTAAAAAAGAAGCAACAGTTGACATTGATAAGCGGCGTTTGTTTTTGTGGTAAGCTTTTCATAATTTGACCTAAAGACAATAAAGTAGGCTTCAACCACACACTGTTTAACAATGTGAGCCTTATCAGTCCGATAAAAAGTAAATAAGAAAAGCGCGAAAGTCGTCTTGCGTCATTTGCATGCGAACATTATAAGCACAAGCGACTTTGAGTGCGTGCGTGTGTGTGAGTATATAAACAAATTAGATTTTTGCGGTGTTGTGTTCTAATTATGCAACGTCATATTGCTGATTAGTTCGAACACAACTGAATTTAACTTCAATTTCCAAAATACGTTTGCATTTATAAACTTGTGATAGCACACACAGACACACAGAAATACAATATAATAAAAAACGAACAAAGTGCGTGTGTGTTGGTAAACAGATTAAAATCGGTAATGATCATTAATTTTCTGCCCACTTTCAGATGCTAAAAATCTGTCAACGTGTGCGTGCCCTGTCTCGCCACAGCAGCATCGTAAACACCCTGTGGCCGCGACTACAGCACACCAAGGTGATCCAAGATCGCAGCAGCAACAACAGCAATAGCATGGAAAAGTTTGATTTGCCCCAACGTTTGCGGGGCAGCACGCCCAGCGTGTGGAACGAGTACATAGCGCTGGCCATGAAGTACCAACCTTTGAATTTGGGCCAGGGATTTCCGGACGACGCAGCGCCAGAGTACGTCACCAACGCCCTGGCGGACATTGCCAAGGACGCAAATCCGCTGCTGCATCAGTACACCAGAGGCAACGTACGTGCGCTATGAAAGCCAGGATCCGGTTGTACGAATCTAATGTGAGTCTATTATATTGCAGGGCCATGTGCGCTTGGTTCAGGCGCTCTCCAAGCTCTACAGCGGTCTCGTTGGCAAGGAACTGAATCCGCTTAACGATATACTGATTACTTCCGGCGCCTACGAAGCACTCTACTCCACCATAATGGGGCACGTGGATGAGGGCGAGGAGGTTATCATCATTGAACCTTTTTTCGACTGCTACGAGCCCATGGTGAAAATGGCCAGAGGCGTGCCGCGTTTCATTCCACTCAAATTGGTGAACTACGGAAAATGCTTGTTTTATTGAATCTTTAAAATCAACCGATTCCTGCTTTCAGCGCGAGAAAGAAGGTCCTCTCAGCTCCGCAGACTGGGTCTTGGACGATGCTGAACTGGAGGGGCTGTTCAATGAGAAGACAAAGATGATCATACTGAACACGCCGCACAATCCGACCGGCAAGGTCTTCCATCGCCAGGAGCTGGAACGCATTGCCGAGCTGTGCCGCAAGTGGAACGTGCTCTGCGTGTCGGATGAGGTCTACGAATGGCTGGTCTTTGACGGCGTGGAACATGTGCGCATTTGTACGCTGCCTGGCATGTGGGATCGCACGATTACCATTGGTTCGGCGGGCAAAACTTTTTCGGTGACCGGCTGGAAAATTGGATGGGCCTACGGACCTCACCACTTGATCAGAAACCTGCAAATGGTGCATCAAAATTCCGTATATACGTGTCCGACACCGTTGCAGGAGGGCGTGGCGCGCAGCTTTGAGGTGGAATTAGCGCGTCTGGGCAAGCCCGAGAGCTATTTTCTCACCTTGCCACGCGAGCTACAGCCCAAAAGAGACTTTATGGCCAAATTTCTAAGTGATGCCGGCATGCGTCCCACCATACCCGAAGGTGGCTATTTCATGCTGGCCGACTGGTCGCCACTAGCCCAGAAACTGGATCTGAGCTCGGAGCAAGACAGGCACAAGGATTACAAATTCACCAAGTGGATGACCAAGAACATGGGCCTGCAGGGCATACCGCCTAGCGCATTCTACAGTGAGCCCAACAAGCACCTAGGCGAGGACTTTGTGCGCTACTGCTTCATCAAGAAGCAGGCCAATCTGGACAAGGCGGCCGAGTTGCTCAAACAGTGGAGCTAGGAGGAGTACCTATCTATACACATTTGTAGTCTAACTACGCATTTATTTGTAGCGTCAATAAACGAATTTTTGAATATGTGTAACGATTAGCTCGCATGTCATGCATGCTTGAACGTGTACGCAGCAGCATAACCTGCGCACAACACTGTTTCTGTTACATAACCAATAAAAGTACAGGGTGTTTTTTGTGTGGTAGCCTTACTCCAATCTCCTTTTTATTTGCAATCCAATAACATGTTCATCCGTACCAAGTTCATTGGATTTGTTTGTGTGTGTGTGTGGTTGGTTGTGTGTGTTAATTAAACTAAAGCAAAACGTTCAAGCAAACGCCGCTTTACATATCAAAAACAGACTTGAGAGCCAACTCGGGCTTGTCGTAGCCCAGCTCCTCAATGGTCGGCACACCCAGCTCCTTCAGGGTTGGCGAGATCTTCTCCAGCAAATAGGGATAGAGGACGGCCTTCTGGTCGCCGCACTTGTCCTTGCAGCCCTCCAGCCACCTGATTGCCAGAGCAATGTCGTTGACGCGACGGCAGGCGCGCAGTCCAGCCTCAATAATCCCCGGGCTGGGCACCAGATCCATACCGAGCAAGTCGTTCATGCCCTTGCGGATCTCCCAGCCGTCGATGCCATCGCGTGCGAAATACTTCTCGTAACGCTTGTCGAACTCCTCGGCCGATTCCTCGGTTCCGTGCAGGCAGCGCACGGCTACGATGCGCGAGGATGTGACACCAACGGCACCGCGCATGGCGTTAGCGAGTTTACCGGCTGTAATGCGCAACATATCTGCCAATGGAAAACGCACCAATTAAACAATCTTTATTGTGTGCAAAATTTTGGTTAAGTAACAGCTTCGACTCACTTTTTCGCTCTTGCTCTTGCTAGTTTTTTTCGTACAGATGACAAAACGGTTAGTGTTAAGCAGTTGCGCTGAGAAATATCGAATGTCAGTGTTAACGGGCCAGTGCTGAGCAATTTGTTATCGATTCAGTGCTGTGCAATGCATTAACTGTCAGCCAGATGGACGAACGTTCTCGAACACTGAGTGACTTACTGAGCAGTCATTCTCATTTTGTGCCCGACAATTCGGCTGAAAATTTTATTTTCTGCTGATAATAAACTCGCGTGAAGTGACCGCGGCTTAATTAATTAACACATAGCCAACGTATCAACAAAAAACAATGTCGGCAGCAGGGTAAGTGAAGTAGAAACACTCGCAGGAACGTAAAATTATTGTTACCTCAGTTGTCGGCTGCGCTCTGCTTTTTGTGGCTTCTTTGTGCGACGCGTGCTTTTCGGGTGCGGGGACAACGACAGCGTCTATTTTCTGCAAAGGGCACAGCCAAAAGTACTTGAGTTTGTGTTTGTTACGGACTCCGATGCGCATCATCTCGTGTGTTGCGCCTTAGTGTCATCGGTGGGCGTGTCCCATGCGCAACTGCATTGTATTTTTGGACAGTGCGCTGCGGCACCATCAAAGCGACTCACTGACATTTGAGGTTATGTTAAGGTTGGCGCTAATTTTGTTTCGAGTGCTGTTCCAATGCTTAAATTTTCTGCAGCATGGACTTTTGCTCTATGTAAATTTTTGGACTTTGCAGCCGGTTCTCGAAACAACGATGCTTGCCGTGGTTGCCATGTTACCGAAACACACGACCCCCGCGATCATCGATATGATAAATACATATACTGCAATGCCGTTTCTAAGCCGCGCTTTAGAGGGTTCTTTGTTTGTTTATTTAAACAATGCTTTGGTTTTCCATTACAGTTCAATTCCGCCACCAATTTCGTGGGCTCAGCGCAATGATCTGATCTACGTTATCATCGATGTAGAATGCAAGGACATTGAGCACAAGTAAGATTTACCTCAAGTATACATATGTATATATAAAGTGTTTGGATTCACTTAAATTTTTTTTTTTGTTATTTCCCTGTTGCAGAGTGACAGACAAAAGCTTCACTTTTACGGGTGTGAATTCGCTGGATGCCTCCAAGAAATACGAAGTCACATTGAACTTTTTGCATTCGGTTGACCCGGAGAAAGTGACAAACAAGAATATCGGACGCTGCCTTGAATTCACAATACCCAAGAAGGAGAGCGGTCCCTACTGGCCCACGCTGACCACGGACAAGACTAAGTTGCATTTCCTGAAAGCCAATTTCGCCAAGTGGCGTGACGAGTCTGACGAGGAAGAAGGTGAGAAATGGCTTTGCACTTGGCTTTTTCCATGAAGAAACGAAAAATTACAACGTTTAACTGATCCATTTAGATCCCAAGGATAATGGCATGTTTGGCAACTTCCTCAATAGCCCGGGCGGCGATTGGAACAGCAAGTTCGATGATTTCGGTGTCGACGAAGATGACGACTCGGACGACAACATACCAAGTCTGTCGCAGAACGATGAGGATGAGGACGAGGGTGGCGAGGGTGATAAAGAAAAGAAGCCAGCCGCTTAAGCAGCTAGCTTGCTATATGGGCATTTTTGGAGTACAGGAGTCGTAGCGTTAGCAGAGGCCCTTATACCGTTAAGTCACACACACACACACATAAACCCATACACAAATATACACACTCACGCATTCACAGACACTTATTCCAAAACACACAACTTGAGCAGCAAATGCGAAGTGTTAACGAATGAAAACAACAGAAAAAAGGAATTAGAGTTACATTAATTTCACGATGGATTTTCGCCACAATAACAACTGGAAAAAAGCTACAACCAATTTATTGCGAAGTTTCATTTGCAATTTATTAATTTTTTGTTTCCTGTAAATAAAGGAAATTAAAATAATAATAAAAAAAACTAAGAAAATCAAAATGCTCAACTTGTATTCACTCGCCTTGTTCATTTTAATTTGACAAATGCGTTTGTCTGGCAACCCTGGCTGCACTGTTGCTTTGACAACGCGGGCAAGAAGCAGCACACATTCAAATGTTGCCCAAACAAAACATGCAAAGTGAAAATAATCATTCCAAAGCTGCCATTAGCAGTAAAAAAAACACATTGTATTATAATTGTAAGCAGTCGAAATACAAATAATGGCCGCACCGAGTGGCCGGCTGGCCTTCGTGGCCGAATGGTTCCATGTTGAGGCGGGCATTACACGCACTTACCTATTAACTTATCATTTAAGCGATAATGCCGTCGAATTGGTAAGTGTCCATATATTAAAACCCATCTGCATCTGGCTTAACGCACCCCCGGTTACAGTTTGATCAGCGCAGCAAGAAAACCTTCTTGCGACGCACCAAAATTCCGGAGCTAACGCGACGCGATTTTTTTGTAGGCTCCAAGGTTAATGTGTTTGGACGTCCCTTCGACATTGTCGACTATGCGGACGAGATAACGCGCAACACCTTGGCCAAATACCGCAAGCGGTAAGTCGGTTCATCCAGCTGAATCTCCACAAAACCACAATCTAAACCACACTTGTCACAGCGGCTTTGTGCTGCTCAAGAGCAGCATGTGGCCCAAGCACTTGGGCGAATTCCTCACCACGCTGATTGACAACAAGATCAACATCAACAACGCCGTCATGGTACAGTTTTTGCCGAAAACGGTTACGCAGTTTCTGGCCAGCAAGCAGGACGATGATGTGCACACATCGTGAGTATACGCCGAATGCCAATTGTCCGCATCTCTAACCCGGCTGCTCTTCCAAAGGGTGCTAATGAACGAGCTGCTGACCGGCCCGGCCATTAGCTTGGAGCTGATTGGCGATAATGTGGCCGAGATCATGTCTGCCTGCTCGAAATACAACACCGAGAATGCCTCGACCACGGTCACACTGTCGCCTAGCATGCAGCGGCTGTTCGAGCGCGAGGACGTGCGCTATGGTTTCTATTGTCCGGAGCGGGAGGCGAATGTGGCCAAGGACTTGAAGTATTTTTTCGAGGAGCGGCACAACATCATCAAGGAGTGCAGCTTCAAGAACAGCACACTGGCCATCATCAAGCCGCACATCATCAAGGATGGGTATCTGGGCCACATGCTAAACGAAATCCTAAGCTCTGGCTTTAAAATATCGGCCATGCGCATGCTGCTCATGGCGCGTGTAAATTGCGAGGAGTTCTACGAGGTGTATCGCGGTGTCCTGCCCGAGTTTATACCGATGGTCGCTCAGCTCGCAAGTGGCGTATGCATGTGCCTGGAGATAGTGAGCGACGATCCGGAGAAGAAGTCCCACCAGGAGTTCCGCAGCTTTTGCGGTCCAATGGATCCCGAAATTGCCAAACTGTTGCGTCCGCACACGCTGCGCTCAAAATTTGGCAGCTCTAAGGTGCTAAACGGCATCCACTGCACGGATTTGCCCGATGACACAAATCTGGAATTGCAGTATATGTTCAAGATAGTCGAATAACTTTAAATCAACACTTTTGTTCTGTTTATTTTTTTGATCCAACGTTCTGTGGCTGCCTATGTGCGGGTGTGTGTGTGCGAATAAATTACAAGTAATCGTAGATAAAGATCCCTGCTTCGGTTCTATTCCAGACAGGACAATGCAATTGTGTTTTGATACACTTCAATCTCTATGGGAACTCGGAGCAGTAATCAGTCAATAGTAAGGCGGATGTGGCCGCAACTACAACCCCCAGGCTACACCCTCTGGCTGCTGGTGGTGGGCACATCGTCCCGCCCATTGGGCAGCAGGGCAATTAGGTCCCTGGCATGAATGTTGCGCTTGCGCTCCTGCAGCCCGTAGTCATAGGCCAGCAGGGCGAAGATGATGATGCAGACCAGCATCAGCACCGCATAGAAGAAATACTCGGCCTTTTGCGAGCTAAGCGCGTCTAGTTGGGTAACCAGCACCACAATGAGATTGCCAAAGGCGTTGTTCAAGAACCAGGCGGCGGTGACCACAGACTTCATCGAGGACGGCGCCTGGGTGAAGGCAAATTGCAGTCCCGGAATGGACAGCAGCAGCTCGCCCAGCATAAGCAGCAAGAACTGGGGCAGCTGCCAGGCGATGTTGATGCTCTGTTCGGGCGCTTGCTGCAGGAAAAACCAAAAGCAATTACTGTAAAAGACAAGGTCAACGTGGTCAGTTTACCCACCATTAGGCGATCCTGCAGCACACCGGCACAGATGAAGGCGCCAGCCGAGCAAATGCCGCCAATGGTGACGCTGTGCAGCGGCTGCAGTTCCCAGTGGAGCAGACGCCGCAACATGGGCACACTCACATATTGCCACAGGGGAATGAGCATGAACAGAAAGATCGGGCCCATGGCCTTGGCCTGATCCGGCTCAATGGTGACGCCCAGCACTGTGGTGTTCATCATGGTCGCCTGGAATGTCCAGCTGGAGTCCTGCTGTGCGAGCAGCGCAAAGTACACGGGCAGCGGAATAAACAGTTTGCTAATCTGTAAATGCAATCGGTCAGGGATCACAAGGATAGCTGCCCATCTTGGCTACTCACGCGCAGCACTTTGGACACATCGTCCACGAAGTGGCCGTCGTATGGTCCCACGGCATTGTGCAGCCAGTAGGTGCTCCTCTTGGCGGACTTGCGACGTCGCCACTTCTCCAGCAGCGCCGTCTTAATGCAGCCACAGAACTTGAAGAGAATATTGTCCCCGGCCAGTTTCTCCGGCTTGTAAAAGCACTTGCCAATCAGAAAGATGACTGCAACAAGCAGAGTTCATGACCGCAAATAGCGGATGACAGGTGGCAACGGTACTCACCCCACGCCACCATGAAGGAGCTGGCCAGCGTGCCGAAGACAGCCGGATAGCAGGTGGTCTTCGCAAAGCAGTGCGTGTTCGCGCGCACCAGCGGCGGCAGAATTTTGCTGAGAAAGATGCCGAAATAGTAGACAAAGTAGTAGAAGGAGAAGTACTCGGCCAAGTGGACGGCCTGCTCGGGCAGCTTGAACTGCAGGGCGCCCAGCGAGGTGATGCACGCCCGCACAGATCCGTTGCCCACGGCTATGAAGGAGATCGAGACCAGCAAACTGCAGAAAAAAAACAAAACAAAGAATAAATGTGTGTATATATAGAGAAGCTCCTTTCTTAAGGACTTCAGTGGGCACTCACAAGGCGGTGACGGACATGGCCACATTTGGCAGCGATGTCATCGTCAACAGCAGCCAGCCGAAGGCATACAGGAAACAGAATCCGGATATGGTGCGCACATTGCCCAAATAGCTGTCCGCCAGCACGGCGCCAATTATCGGACAGAACTGGCCGAAAAAGTTGAAAATGTGCAGCACAATTGTCGAGAAGTTCTCCGTGAAGTTAAGATCATCCCGCAGAAAGAGCACCAGAATGGCTGCGGGCAAGATGTTGGTTAACGGGGGCAGAAGGGTGCTGCAGTACTATGCCATTGTTAAGTAACGAAAATCTGAATTCAAATACCACGCTCGTCTGTCGATTCGATTGCGAAGTTTGCTTAAAATATCCTCGAAAACAAATTAGTTTTTTATGCAATTTCCTAAGGCTGAGTATGATAAAGTGGTCAGATTTTAACAATATTAGGAGCATAGTGCCACTCTCAATTCCCAAGTTTTCACAAGATATCTTTGAAAACAAAAAAGTTGTTTACATAACAACTTATTATTTTACCAATTGTTGCTGTGGCAACTATATGATATAGTGGTCCGATGTTGATGAATATTTAATGGCATTATGTAATCATAGCCATATTGCTATCATAGCCAAGTTAGGATAGGATATCTTAAATAACAAAAAAAATTTCAAACAAAAACAAATTTTTGACCGATTGTTCCTATTGCAACTATATGATAAAATGGTCCGATGTTCATAATATTCTCATATATGTTGGGTGGATAGTCATACTTTAAAAAGCCAGTTTGGTCAGGATATCTTTGGAAACAACAAAGTTGATCATAAAAATACTAAATTTTTGGACGATCGTTCCTTGGGCAACTATATGATTTAGTTGCTCAAAACTGACTGAGAGATTAGATTATCATAAAAACAGGCAGACAGACTAGTGCCATTGCTCAGGAATATATATATATATACTTTATAGAATCGAACAAAGTCTATTAAAAAACGCTATGCTAGTGTTTTATTTATAATAAGCATAGCCCTTGTTTATTTAAATAACGCAAATCTTGGTAAATATTCAAACGGATTTGCAAGGTCTTTTCTAAGTTGCGAAGCGTTTGAATTGAAAAATTATAAAGAGCACAGAGAGCAATAATACTATGTATATGAATAATATGAATAATAGGGCTTGTGTGAATTAGTTTCGATTTCGTTCAAACTGGCTAAACGAGGCAGCTTCTGTGTACTTAGTACATATTCCAACTGTGCACACAGTATTGTTTAACTATATATAATATGTATCAACTGTGTGCCAATGTCAGTTGTTTTTGCTTAGTACTTAAAACAAAGATTGTTCTGATTAAAAGATACTAAAATATGTACCATTTAAAAATAGTTGGGCTGCTAGTTTATAACAATAGTAACCAAGTAACAGATAAGCCCTATTTACACACACACACACACACACACACACACACACACACACACACACACTCACACACACCTACATATTCCTATACCTAATATTCTAATCTCCCAGACGAGACCTTGTGATCATCCATTCATATTAGCTATCGATGAGAAGACCTCCCATTGTTCTGCGCTCTGATAAGCTGCACTTTTGAATTATTTCGACAATGGCAGATTACTGTGCAATCTGGGTCAGCTGGCAGCTGGCAGCTTCCATCCTCCACTTACTGCGCATCCCGTTCGCCGCGAAGGCCTCGAAGAACTTGGTGGCCAGTATGAAGCAGACGGCACGTGGATACTTGTGCTCGATGCGTATGTTGGGGATGGGCGCAAACCCGTAATTGGGCAGCGAGCTGCGCGGTTTCCTCAGCGGCGCGTGCTCCCCGAAATCCGATAATGAGCCGGCCGTGGTTTGTGTGAGTTCCGCGAGGGCGGGCAAAGCTGTGCGGTGAGTGGGATGGGGGCAAGTAATCTCTGTTGGCACAGCTTGTTTATCGTTTATCTTATCGCAAACTCACTTTCTTCGCTGCCGATTTCCGTGGCGCGGAACATTTTCCAGGTGCTTGGGCTCAACGAAATCAAACTCAACTTCGCTGGTGCTCTGTTGTCTTGGGCGAGCGCTCAGGTTACCAGCCTTGCCCTGCGGCTTTTGTGGGTCGGCTGCGGTTTTGCGGTTTGCGCTGCTTTGCATGCGTGCACCCACGCCAACGTCCGTTGTCAACTACAGCCGAGCAGCTACTAAACGAGAGCTGCGAGAGCAAACAGTGCGATATAAGCGATGGCAAAGCGAGTGCATCCAGATGTATAGAAAGAGAAATGCAGCAGGTTATCTCTGTGCGTGCCCGTCTGTCATGTGCCTGGCGATAAGTCCAAGTCGGGCTCAGTCAGGCGCAGCGAGTCACGGGACTGGGGCCGGGCGATAAGGAAGCGGACAGGAGCGCTTTTCGTATTTTACAATGGATTTTTATTAAATTAGGCAGAAAAGTATTTAGCTTGGCTGACGAAACCAACTAGAAAATTAAAACTAAACACGGATCTGGATGATACATCGATGAAATTCGCATTTGCAATTTGGTTGCATACAGATCGAGATGAAGGCCAACAAAGCAACAACCATTTGCCACACAGCTCACACCAGTTTCTTGGCCTCGAAGAAGCTCTTCAGATGACGCATCTGCCAGAAGCCCATGCAGACGAGAACGATGGTCTGGGCCAACGACCACCACAGCACACGGGAATTGGTGCTTTCGCTGGTGTGACGGAAGCGCTCCTCGCGATAGCGCTGATAGTTCTGCTCTTTGGTGATCTGTTCGACCTGGTCGAGCAGCTGGCGTATGCGCAGCTGTAGCTCGGTTAGCTTCTCCTTCTGTGCCACATTGGCATAGTCGATGGCGTGCTCGCCGACCTGAATGTCCAGATGCACGCGCAGCTGCGCCCCATTGAACCAGGCGGTGCTGTTCGAGTACATGCAGATGACATGCTCGCCGGGCGTGTGCGACGTGAACGATATCCGGCCGTGCGAGCTATAAACGCGCGACAGAATCACCTTGTCATCGCTATCCCTCACCTCCACATGCATCCCAATGCCCGGCGAGGATGGCATGAAGCCGTTCGAGCGCGGATCATACAGTTCCACCTTGTAATTGACTGCAAGGGAGAAGAGTAGCGTTAAAGTTTTCTAGCCAGCTGGCGAGGACGCTGCCGCTTACCAATCACAGTCGTCTCATCGGGCACCTCTTCGATGAAGCATTTGCGCTCCGTTTCCGATATGTGAAAGTACAAGCCGCAGGCGCTGTGCAGCGCGCACAGTACCAGTGCCAGGCAGATGAGTTGGTTACTCATATTTTTATATTTTTTATTGTTGAAGAAATCCCACTTGAGCTGCGATTAATTGTATTATAAAAACTAAGCTCGCCGACACGTCATGAGAAAAAGGCAAAGTGGCTACATTGACAAAAACTACATTTGACAGCTGCGCGAGAGCTGCCACCTGGCACACAGGGAACGAGTACAAGCACACAAATACCCACAAACAAACAACTGCAGCACAGTCTGGCAGCACTAGTAAAACAGCTGTGTTGATTTGTTGACGTTTAACATTTTTTTGGCATCTATCGAGCAGTCTTGAGTAAATAATGGACTTGATATTACTGGTTGGCATCGCAACGGCACTGCTAATTATTCTGCTCACGTGTTACTTTCTGCAGAACAAAAATGCCAAGACAGGTAGGGCAGTTAAATAAAAAATACTCGCACTCTTGCTTAACTTACCTTTGCAACACTTTCCAATCAGAAACCCAGCCAGCTGCGCAGCCACAACGTGGCGTCCCACAGCGCGCTCAAGAGGGTGTGCCCCGACGTGCCCAAATAGCGCGCAATCAGCGCAATCGTTTGCGACAGAATCAAAATGCGCCGGCGGCGGTCGTTGCACCCGCCGCAGCAGCCGCAGACTCCGACGCGGACGAAGCGGCCGCAGCAGAGGATGAGAATGGGGCGCGTGTGCCGCAGGGCGCTGTGCTCGATGAGAAGATGGGTGCCAAGAAACGCGCCAAAATGGAGGCAAAGGAGCAGAAACGGCTGCAGCGCGAACAAGAGCTGCACGATCGAGAGCAGCGCAAGGCGAAGGAGGCCAAGGAGGATGCTGAGCGTAAGATGCAGGAGGACATCGAGGCGGAGGTGGAACGAAAACGAGCGGAGGCCGCACGCCTGGCCAAGGAGGAGCGCGAGCGTAAGGAGCACGAGGAGTATCTAAAAATGAAGGCGGCATTCAGCATTGAAGAGGAGGGTTTTGAGGAAGCCGATGCCGACGAAAAGGAGAATCTGCTGGCCGACTTTATAAAGTACATCAAGGACAATAAGGTCGTACTTCTTGAGGATCTGGCCATAGCATTTAAGCTGAAGACACAACAGGCCATCGAACGTATTCAGGAGCTGCAGGAGAATGGAACCATCACCGGCGTCATCGACGATCGTGGCAAATTCATCTACGTCTCCGAGGCGGAACTGGCCGCCGTCGCCAAGTTCATTAAACAGCGCGGACGCGTATCCATTGCCGAGCTGGCGGAGAGCAGCAATAATTTGATCAATCTAACGCCCGTTGCAACCGGCGAAGGCAGCGCCTAAATGAGATGAGATTTGTTAGCCATTTGTAAATTACCTAAATAGTTGAAGTGTGTTAATATATAATATACATTAAGTATATCAGACAAATCGGAAATTAAAACCATTATTAATTGCTTAAGGTCAAAGAGGGAGTTTTGCTTATGCCAACTGATTTAGCTTTATATATAAATATATCGTATTTATATGGTTAGATCGATTTTTTTTTATAAACATAACTCCCCAATTGCAGGGTATAGAATCAACATAGAGTCAATGAACTTATTGCATATCATCATCGCAATCGTCCATATCTTCGTCTTCGTCATCGTCCTCATCCTCGTCGCTGGTAACATCCGGATCTGAGGCTTGTGCTCTGCACTTGGGGCACTGACAAACGAATATATAATTTTCACGCAATATTTTGTGCCTAGAATGCCGACTGCGCTCCAGCTGGCAATCATCCAAATAGGAAATGCATATTTCGTCGCCTTTCTGAATGGGCGCAACGGCTTTCAAGACGACGATGTCGTTGGAGTAGGGAAACGTCGACTGTGCATTCGGCACACAGCTATGATTAATCTTGCTTTGCAGTATGTATAAGCCGGAGCCCTCGTTGTTCAGGAATTCGCCAGCAACTGTTTAAGATTGGGCATTAAATGAGCTGATTCTTAGATTGGGAATAAATGCCACTTACAATCGCCAACTTTTGCGTAAAGCTCGTCGATAATTGTGTCCAGTTTGTCCTTGTCCGGTTGAGGCAGCGGCAAGTCCGACACTTTGTTCACCCACTGGGCCAACACGCTGGTGGCAATGCCCTGGCTATTGGTGCCCAGTATGCCCATTAGCGTCTTGAACGCATCTGGTGTGGTGAACTGTCAAAGAGAATAAATACTCGAAGAGCTGCATTGTATTTTAAACTGGAAACGCCACTTACCATAGCGAATTCCTCGCCTTTGAAGGCATTGCAAAAAGCCGCATACAGCTGCTCCATTTGCTGCTCAAAGTTCTCGCCCAGCATCTTGTGGTAGATCTTCTGTTCTCGATTCACAATCAGCGCTTGGAACGATTTCAGTTGCTCGAGGAATTCGGACTTTTTGCTGCTCTGCTGGTACATGGCCATCAGGCGGACAATAAGCATAATTGTGCCCGTTTCTGGCGGATAGTGCATCTTCTTCCACGTCTCATTCAGCACATTGATGGGATGTGTGTCGTCCGCCCGAAATGCGCCCATGCAGGCCACCCGATGATAGCGCTTTTGTGCCTCCACCAGACAGTCCTCCGAGCAGTAGCGCACCTTGCAACGTGGACACTGCGTGAACTGTGAAAACCAAGCAGCCGTGGGATCGTGTTCAACTAGAGGCACCACAATTGCCTGATTATTGGCCAATCGTCGCACGTTCTCCAGCAGGGTCTCCAGCTGAAAGTGTGGCAATAATAATAAAGAGACCTGTAAGATAACACTCCTACCCACCGGTCGCATACAATGATTGCAGGCTGCGTAGCCATATGCGGTGTTCCACGAGAACTGATGCGACACAAAGGGTTCCTCCTCGAAGATGATCTCATCGACAGCAAAGCTCTTTGTCGCTATCATGGCGCGCCCCTTTCCGGGCAGCTCCTGTACTTCGAAATAATTCATGTTGATGCCCAAACACAAACGAATTTCGGCATAAACAGAACAATTTAAATACACTTTGAATATGCACGTGCGACTTGGTTTGTTGTTTATATATCGATATCGCTAAGAGTTTTGTGCGTATATGGCAACATTGTTTAAATTGCTTTATATGGTATCGATACTCTTGTGAAATTATTTTAATTGTTAAGTTTTATTGCAGCAATTATAAATGGAAAAAATTTAACAAATTGAGTTACATATATCTATGCATAGCTTTCATTGTGCAGTTTTCGCACAATCTTCTTGCTCTTTAACTTGTTTTGGTATTTGCGCCTTAATTTACTTGGTCAGTGATGAGTGACTATTTCTTATCGCAACTAATCGATACTTTTACAATAAAATCGCCAAAATAGCCAAACGCTTAAATTTGAAATGTCGAACTATATAGTTTATATAGCCGAATTCTATGTCGAACAAATAACTAAAAATTAGTTGGAACAATTGGAAAAATTCATGTACATATATGTATTATAATTTCAAGCGGAATTAATATGCTGTTTTTTTATTCAATACGATGAAAATAACGAAGATGTTGATAAAGTCCTTGACAATGAAGCCTGAACAGAATCTTTGAGTATGCATAAAAAAATCTGTAGTTTGCCTGTACAATTGGGAGTAGCTTTCTAAAATGAAAACAAGAATTTCATAAATTCCCAAAATATAGGTAGAAGTATTTCACATTCTTGTAACAAACCCCAAGTCCAATCATAATAAATGGAAACAATATTTTGTTTTTACTTGTACTATACTATTATATAATAATCAATTACATAATTTAAAATTTTAAGACATGCTAATTTAATTTGTTGATTTTTTTTTTAAATATAATATATATAAACATTTTTGTTAACAGGTGTGTGTGTGTGTGTTGTGTTTGCTGTTGTTGTGTTTTTAGTTGCTTTTGTAAAATACATAATCATAATCATAATAATATTTTATAATTGTAATCATATTTTCTCTCATATATAATATTAACTTTTGCGCCTAACAACTAATAATATTCAAATATAATTTTTTTATCTCTGCATTTTTATTTTATTGTTTCCTTATATCTTTCACTTTCTCACTTTGTGTTTGTTTGCTTTTGTATTATATTTTTTGGGTTGGTTTGTTTGTTGTTAAATTAATTATTTATTCACTAACCAGCGCCATTTCGCGCGTCGTGGGCGTGGCCAGCGTCTGGCCAAGCGCCGAGGCAGCCGAAACGGCGCTGCTCAGCCCATTATCCTCATCCTCGTCCTGATCCTTGTTGCCCGTTCGCGCTGCCGCGGTAATTGCGACAGCGGCTGCCTTTTTGCGCTCCAGTTGATGATCCTCGTGCAGATCATCATCATCATCGTCGTCGTCATCATCATCATCACCATCATCGTGCGCCTCATCGGCGAAGGACACTTCGGCTGGACTGTTATTGCTATCACCATTGGTCGTCGTAGTCGCCGTTGTTGACGCCGTCGCAATCGCCGTCGTCGTCGTCGCCAGCTCATGCTGATTATTATTATTGTTAGCTTTGTCTTCACTGGCGGATTTATTATTATCACTATCAGCATCGCTTTTGGGCGCTGCCGCTGCGGCTGCTGCCTCCTCCTCTGGTATGTCCTCGATCAGGCTGCGATTGCCGGAACTGGCTGCTGAGGGGCTGCGCGGCGGCGCCGCCGTCTCCCCTTCAACCTCGGCTACTTTGCGCAACAGGACAGGATCGGAGGCACGCAGCGAACTCTCTGAGCCGCCGACACCTTCGCCGCTCGGACGCAGCACCAAATAGAGCAAGATGTCGGAGAGCGAAATGATGCCAATCACCTTGCGCTGCTCGTCGACTACGACGAGGCGATGCACCTCGGCGCGCACAATGCGCTCCATGATCGTGTACAGCGACTCATCCAGATTGCACTTTTGAACGCCCTCGAACCACTCGTTGCGATGCTCGTTCGCCTTGCGCAGCGAGACATCGAGATCGTTGTAGGTCTTCTCAGCGGCGAGATTCTGTGAGTGTTATAAATAAGTATCCATTAAAATACATATATAAAGGGAAGTTGACTCCAGCAGTACTCACAATCACATCAAACTTGGCATAAATGTCAACGAGTCGACCCTCGGAATCGACCAGCGGCAGCGCTGAGACGCGTCGCTCGACAAACTTCTTGAGTGCGGTGATGATGCTCGTGCTCTCATCGGCGGTCTCAATGTTGTCGTAGGTGCCGATCTTCAGATCGCGCAAGCTCTTATCCATATATGCGGGCTTTGGTAATGTATTAATCTAGAAAGGCATCAATATAAATAATTGAATATGGCTTTTTGGTACCTAAATTGGTAAACAATTAAATATAGCAAATGTGCCCATTTAGGTATATTTTTAATGTATTCTCTGATTTTTTAGATTTGATTTGTTTGGTTTCTGAACTCCTGTTACTGCAACTTTTAGAGGAGCTTGACAATACTTGTTTGTTTACGATTTGAGGCAGTAGCTTTTTGTGTGTTTAAATAGTCGAATAGAAGCCAAAGTAGCTGTATAACTATGTTCTACACTTTAATAATCATCTGTCATATTATTTTGCCTCTATTTTTTGTATATAATAAATGTATAACTGATTTTTTGAATATATTCAATTTACATATTTTTTTTAAATTTTAAACTCCTTTCTATTTCTTTCTAAGCTATTGTAATATTTTTATAAGTTTTGTTCTTAATTGTTATCAAATCAGAAACTTGTTTAATTTGAAAAGTGATTATTGGTTATTGGGTTATTTAATTTGAGCACTCACATATAAAAACAGGAACCTCAGTATGCGTTTATGTGTCAATATGTACAAAACATTGCCATTCTCGGGATTGATAACAGGCAGTCGATGAATGCGGCTGTGTATCAGAATTTTGATGGCATCGTAAAGGGAAGCGTCGGGTCCGATGCTAACCAATGGCATCACCTCCTTGTGCAGCACACCTGAAAAATCAAATCATATTAGTTACAAATATGTATATAAACTTAATAAAAGTAAACACTGACTGCGCCACGTATCCAGTTTGTGCTCCTCCAGCTGCTCCATGGACGCATTGGGTGACTTATAATACATTTGCAAGATCTTGATAAAGTCCGTGATGGTTAGCATGCCGACAAACTGTTGCTTCTCCGAGTCCCAGAGCGGTGCGGCACGAACTCCATTGTAGACCAGCGCATAGAAGGCCTTCTTCACCAGCAGCTGTGTATCGAAGACGACCAGCTTGGCGGAGGTGGGTATCAGATCGTAGCTCTTATGAAAACGAAAGAACTTGACAAAGATCTGTGAGTCGTCCTCCTCTGTAAAAAGAAGAAAGTGATAAAATGATTAGAATAAGGTTTTCGTATAACAATTAACTTTATAGAAATGTTTGTGGCTACAGCTGTTGGCGGCACCTTTCTTAAGCAGCTGGGCAAGCAGACGCTTCCAGCCGTCGGAGATTTGCTCAAACTCCTTGATGCTCTCCAGAGGATAGTAGAGCACATCGCTGGGTCGGCCGCTGCCGCCGAGCACCAAGCGGCCCGCATGATTTGAGTAAAAGTGCAGCTGTAACATGCGCGGCGCGGGGCTGCGCGGGCTGGGGGGTGGCTTGAGATCAGCCACAGCGAGGCAACATTAGCTCTATGGCGGCTGAAAATTGACTAAGATCACACAGCGGCAGAGAATCGATTGGATTGATATCACAGCGCTAATTGAATGTCCAATTGGGAACCAATGTATCGGGCCAACAGCGGCTTAACAGTGGCGCACCGTTCCAAGCGCTTCTCACTGTTACGTAGCGGCAAACAAATAACAATTGCACCCAAAAACTAAATATTTATTTTCTATTCAATTATTCTATTTGTTATTCAGTTTAGCAACAACGACAACAGCTTCAGATCGGTTTGTATACATATAGGAACAAAGGTTAGCCATAAATTTGTTGTTGCTCTGCATTTCAATAAATTACATTTAGACATTTTAATTAACATAAATTTAGCGTAGAAATAAAAGTGTGCGCCGGCCAAATACAAATTGACAAAGCACTAGAATAGTTTCTATTATTCATTTTTTTCTTTATTATTCTCAGCCATAAATACATTTAATCAAAATATTGTCTACGACCATTTCACGCAATTACCGCCAGGGAGGCCGCAAAAGAGGCGACACGCCGCTTAAACGAATAAACATTGAGGCGTAGGAACGCCCTATGGTGTTAATCAAATAAATATATGTCATATATAGAGGAATATTTATAGGCTCTCTGCCCGTAAACTGTCAACGACTGATAAATGCAGAGCTCGAATCCGAATAAAAGAATAAAATATTATGCATTGTCCGAGTTCGCAACCCGCATTTTAGAGAGCATTAGATAAATTTTTGTGCCAAAAAATTAATTAACCAGCACAAACAATTTTCTTGTTTTCCCTAGAGGACACGCGTGTCCCAGAAAATATTTTAAGATATACAAATATATGCGATATTATAATTTATGGAAAATTCCTTTGACTTTGTACTGTTGGAAAAATTTGGCAAATTGAAATATTTAAAAACTTTGACATTCAAATGGATCAAAGTGAAATTAAAAAGATTTGGTAAAGTAAATAAATAGTATATACTTTAGACAAATTTCAAATTTTTAGAAATAATTAATTTTAAATAAGAAATAAATAGCAAAAAAGTATACTAGCTAAATAATACAACAATTATTTGTTTTCCAATTAGTTGGAACGTTAAGTTTATACATACAAAAAAACTTAAAAAATCGAAAGATCTTGATTTTTAGGTATTGTAACAAAAGCTATTAGGGTTTTCTATAGATTTTCTATATGTTTCAAATAATCCTAATGAATTGTTTTTTTTGTCTAAGCAATTCTTCATTTTCTTTATGTTCTTCATAATTTCATCTGCTACACATATTTGGGTTTTGTTTTGTTTTTTTTTTTTAACAAATTATGCGTTGTTCGCATTGACAGAGCTGCCAAAAGACAGAAGAACGCAAAATCTAAATAAAAAGCGAAGGCTAGCAAAAAATAAAAAATAAAGAGAGGGAATGAAATAAAATATCGTATATATTTCAAATATTTCACGAAATATGTTTGATTTTCAAACTGAGAGCTCTTAACACATTTGTTGTGATTTGTTAAAAAAAAAACAGAATTAAATGGTTAAAAAATTGTTCAAGCTGTTGCCAACAGCAAAGAGTTAAATGCAAAGCTGAGATAAAAAAGAACACACAAAACAATGAAGAAGCAGATAGAAAAAAGGTGAAGGCTGTTCCCATTCGACAATTTCGATTGTGCGAATATATATTCTATAGCTATATATCTCTTTAGGTATTATCGCTTGAGCATTTGTTGTTGTTGTTGCTGTTCTGATTGATTTTGTTCTTCTTTTATTTTTTATATCGTTTTTTTTTTATATATTCTTTTTGTATTAGCGCGTCGCGCACAAGTTAATTAAAATGCTTTGAGTTCTTTTTCATTATTCATTGATGTTGTTGTTGTGGTTGTTGTCTTTTTTTCTTGAACAATTGCAAAACAATTTCAATTGCGGCTGATGCTGCTGCTGGCGTCGCGGCGCCTCTATAATATAGACGAATATTCGTATTCGTATTTGTCTAACCCTTTTTTTTCTTCTTTAAAATTCTTCACGAATGACTAATGGCTTCTTCTATAAACTGTGTGGGGTGGGGGCGTAAGACCTTCAACTGCACTTTGGATTGTCCGATCGGTAGTTATTGTCTAAACATTTCATTGATATTTCACATATTTTTTTTATGGTAGTATCTATTTTCTTTAAATTTATATATTTTTTTGTTTTAGCGCGGCGCTTTTCTTGTTTATTTGTCGCCCGTCTAAACGTCTCGAGATTTTATCATAAACTGATTCTATAGTCTATTGCTGTTTTTGTGTATTTCGCTTTTCCCACTGGCCAGAAAAGCGAAAAACTTTTTCGCGCATAGCGCCAAACAAAACAAAACAAGAAATAGCTTTTGGTTGCGGTATGTCGAATATTGAACACCCTATGGCATATATGTATATTTTTAAAAAATTTATTTTCTATAAAACTTTAATTTCATTAAACCAATGTTATGAGGCTTTAGAAAATTCTATACTTAATAATATGTTTCTAAAGAGTATAATCAATTTATTTTTAATTTTTGTTATAGTGATACAAAAAAAAAACTTCAGAAAGTTCTAACTTTCGAGCTTTTTTTTTTCAGATTGTTGCTGTGGGAGCTGTATAATGTAGCCGTCCGATGGCGATTAGATTATTTAATTAGTTTAAATATTTAAAAAATATTTGGAAATCTTTACAAGTTTCCAGTTGCGTTGCAAATTTCATGAAAAAATTTAAAAACCGCCGTAAGGGTAAATAAATGTATACAAATAGTGTGTGCAAATAAAGAGAAGGCGTGTTTGTATACGTATATATGCATATATTTTAAAAATCAATTTCTAAATTACTCACATCTCACTTAAAGCCGAAATAAACAAGTGAAAATTTCGGAACAATTTTATAATCTATATCTGCAGAATTGTACCAGCTATCATATTGAATTTGACGCTAATAATGTTTATGAAATGTCTCAAATTAGCAACCAAAAATTACGCTGGGAAAATATCTACAAAATATCCAACTATGCAATTGAGCAATAAGAGAGTAAAAGAGAGGGGGAAAAAGCGAAAATAAAAAAGAGTAAGAAAAGAGTAAAACGTAGAAAGATTTTTTTTGTTTTTGTTTTTGGGCGCACTGGGAGCTTATAATTAGCGCAAATGTAATCAAAATAGGGAGGTGTGTTTGGCATTTACGTCAACTAAATCCGCATCACTAAGCATCTTTATCTAAATTGAGAGCTTTATAACTATAGAAATTCTCTGTCGCTGGTCTCCTACGCAAATTATGTACTCTTAATCCCAGTGATATATGATTTTGATTAAATCAAAACTTTTATTTGTATACATATGTATATGTATTATATATTAGCTTTTCGTGGTTTAGTGTCGTGTGCCCACAGGCAAGGAAAATTTTGGCATCAGCCACTTGATCAGCTGCCAAGTGTGGCTGCTAATTTATTTGAACGATATTCAAATTAGTTTAGCAGACTTCCCTTTTCCCTCTCCTACCACCAGCGTTTTCTGGATTACTTACCACAATCTGATAGATTGACTTTGTCCAAGAAGGGATCGGCACGGGGTAACTGAAAGAAGCATAAAAAAAGAGAAGTTAAAAATGATTGTTTACGTTACGTAATAGAAAAAATTATGACAATAACATGATGTTAACTTTTTAATAGGAAGAACAACATAAATCGCTGATTTAATGCTCTGTTAAAAATAAACAGAGGCCTTGACGTGACTTAATTCCATTACGTCTCTAATATAACTTGACTTACAACATAATATTATGTTAGATAGAAGTTAATGTAATTGAAAAGTTCGAAATTAAACTATTGACAATGTTGTGGCGTTTACAACGCATATTCTTTAAAATTGAACGTCTAGTCATCATCATTTTGTTAACTTTTTACACACAAATAAACGTATTTGATATTCGCATGAAGCAAATGACACGGACTAATAGATTTTAAGTAGAATATATAGCAGAGTAAATAAAAATTGTCAGATAAATTGTTTAAATAAAACCTATATACTTAGACACTAAGTGGATGAACAAACATTATTTGATTACACTGTCCAACCAGCTTCCATTATCATTTTCAAGGTTCAGTTTGTAGACCAAAGAACAAAAAATGTTTTATATTTGGGTCAAACAATGATTGTCACGTTTTCTCATGGGACTAATATGTGTAATATGCGTGTATGTGAGATTGTGTGTGTGTTTAGTATATATATATAAACACCGTAATCGCTTAATCGTAAAACAGGCAACACATTAAAAGAATGCAAACTTCAATTTAATATTTATGAGCAGGTCTCAACCTTTCTCTCTCGATCTCTCTCTTTATGTATAGTGTATAAATTAATAGGTTTATATTAAAAATAAGCTTTCAAATGTGCAGTTGTGGAACAAGTAGCGACCGTAAGTGCCCATAGACAAACAGGCATTTCAAAAGTTTGCAATCTCTGTAAACAATTAGACAGCATGTATGTTAATGGGTGGGAGAGAGCGAGAGCTTACAGCGCTCTCTCTCTTTCCTTCTCTCTCTATCTATCTGTCTGACCAAATGCAACGACGGACGCGTCAAGGCAATCGAACTGACACTGAGCACTGCAAAAGCTGTTAGGCAAAATAAGGTGAATGCAAGATAGAAATGCCTAAAAATTGCAATAACAACGAATACGAAAAAAGCACAAAAGCTCAACAATGTGCCAGTAGCCAAGTACCCCACTCTACCTCTCTCTCTCTCTATCGACTTACGCTAATTTTTCGCCCCGACTGCAACTGTTGCTGCTGTCGCTTCCATTGCTCGATCTGCTCAATGCTGTAGTCACTTCGCCGTCGCAGCAACAGACACTGATGCACCGGCGCGGGTGACGAATGGCGAGGCGAATTGTGGGTGCTTTGGCTGTTGCTGCGTCGCTGATAGACCAGCGACTGCTGCAGTCCAGTTGAAGCCAGTTCGCCTTGTGATGCTGCCGGTGAATGACCTGCCGACAGACGTTTGCCCGGCACCAAACCATTTGCAATGCTCTTGTTGCTATTGTTGTTGCGCTGCTGCTGCGTCGGCGCTGTCGGTGGCTGCGACTGCAGCTGCTGCTTCTGTTGTTGGTTATTATTGTTGTTTATTGTTGCCTTGCGACGCAGCAGCGCTGCCGGCATTGCTGCCGACAGAGTTGCTGAAAGTTTTTTGCTGTCTTTTTGTTTGACTTTAGTTTTGCTGCTGTTGTTGTTGCTGCCACTGCTGGCCGCGCTGATGTTGTCATCGCGTCTGCTTACGTGCTGCGAATGGCGTTGACCATCTATAAAATCTGTCAAATTTGCACTATTCAGCAGCTGATAGTTTGCGCCGGCCGTGGTTCCGTTATTCGATAATAGCGTGGGCAGATGACTGTAACGCTTCTTTCGGTACAGCGGCGAATTACTGAGAGAGCGCGCCTTGCGCGCAACCTTCGCATGCAAGCTGTCATAGCTGCCCATGTTCTCGCTGTTTCTCTCCCTGTCGCTGTTGTTGTTGTTGTTGCTGTCATTATCGGGCAGATTTGGGTCAAAGCGCACACTTAATTTGCCATTGTTGTTATTGTGTGGTAATTTGGAAGCTGCCTGCTGTGACACACCTGCGGCCGCGAGTGGTGCGGGGGGTAATACGCCAATGCGAGGCGTGCTCGATTCAAAGGCGGAATAGCGACGGCGATACATGTGCAAATACACAAACACACACGAACTTAAATTATATATAAATATATATATATATTCAGTATACACCCACACACACACACGCACTGATAAACACTAGCGTGTAATGAAACAATGCGTAGATGAAGAAAATGAAAATTCACAAGCGAACGTTGGCTTTTGCGTTTTGCTATTTTCTCAGATTTTCGTATTCTGTTCCGGGCACGTCTGCGCGCTCCCAAATGTAAACGTAAACTGGTTAACAATTTTGTTGAGCGTAGCTGCCATATGATCGCCGCATGTGTGTGTGTGTGTGTGTGTGCGTTGTGAGTGCTAAAGCTTAAGCAAACACACACACGGCAAAGAGAGGCCAATCTATGGCGTATCGAAGTTCAAACACTAACCAAAAGGTTTCATCTACAACGTTGAATATTTATCAATATTTATATAGTTACCACTGGCTATTAGCTAGTTAATAATTAAGTTGAAACAGCTAACAGCGCTTGATTTAATCTATAATTTAATTTAATTCTATGCTCTGCTTCTTTGCCCATCCCAGTTGCATTGTAATAAATACATACTCTAACTATGCAAGTGTGTATACACACAAAAAAAAGCAAAAAAAGCATGGTATTCGTTTGCTCGCATTCTTGAAGCTTCTTCTTCAACAAAAAAAGCAAATAGAGCATGAGAGCGAGAGTGTGGCAGAGCGTGAGTGCTTAAGCAAAGAGAGAGAGAGAGAGAGTGCCAAGTGCTAAGTGATCACCCACATGTAGGATAAGCAGTGGGCGTCTGCGTACGGCGCCATTACAGTGAGAGACAGAGAGAGCACGCGTCAGTAAGGCTGCCGCAGCAGCGGAAAAAGGCGGTGACGCGGGGGTGTGTGGGAGGTAAAGAGGCTGACTGATAAACAAAGTAAACTATGGGCTCCGATTGAACGTCGGGGGAGAATTTAAAATCAAATTAAAATTCATATGTGGACTGCACGCATTAGGTAATAGAAAATAAATTATGTGAAATACCCGCAATAATTAATCACAATTAGTAGAGGCACAGTCACACTCACACACATGCATACTTATAAAAATACAAATATGCGTTGCTTTCACCGCAACTGACGTCAAGCGCGCCAATTCTTGTGGCGAGCTTTAAATTGTCGCACTTGGCAAAATACATACAGACAGCACTAATAATGAAGTAAACCAGTTCCGCCTTAATGACCACGTTGCGGAGTGTGAAGAATTGTAAACAGCAACAGCGCGTTATTGTAAGAACCTTTAAGCCAATTACGTTGACCTTGTGGTTGCGTTAACAAAACAGAACAAAAACAAAAACAGAAAATAGTTTACGATAATGATAAGGTTGATGACAATACTAGCAAATTGGAGTGGCTAACACACAATATTGATACTACCTATGAAATTGTGACTAATTTATATTCGAACCTACAATAAAATTATCAAGAAAAACCACAACAAACGTTATTTGCAAAAAAAAAAAACCAATAAAAATTCATTTAAAGCTAGGACAATGTACATTAACAGCTGTTAAACGTTAATGTTAACTGACAAACGTACAAGAACGTTGCATACTCGACGGCTGCAGTAGAAAACAAATACAAGCGAAATTTAAGCTGCTCTAGAAAATGCTTGGGGTAGGCAACAAATGCAAGAAAACTAAAGCCGCAGCTGACCTAGTAAAACAAATTGTGCTAACGAATGACAAATGAAAAAGGGAAAGGGATGAGCAAATAATTCAATGGGGCCCCAAGTGATTTGTCAATGTCAATTTAAGCTAGAATGGAAGAAGAAGGAAACAGAAAACTGCTGCAGTTCTTAAGGGAATTTGTGGTGCGCATAAATTGATTTGCTAAAGGGAAATTATAAGTAACAGAGTGCAAGTGTAAGAGAGAGATGCAAGATTGCACGATTTCTACTAGAAACTATTGAAATATTAAATTTAAGTTATCGTTATTTACAACTTTTTCATTACAATTTATCATTTGTCTTAAGAACAAGATATCTTGATTAACTTTGTGAAATATGTTTTTAAAGCTTAAAATATTCTTTCAAAAAATAACATAATGATAATGGTAAATTATTTCATAAGGGCAAGTCTTCCTTTAAATCATCTGATCATCTGATTAAGTAAAGTTACATATAGATTACTTACACCTCTGGAGTCTCGGAACAGTATAGCTGCATGGTGAGGATCTAGGGTGCCATCGCCGCGATAGCTGCGCCCGGCAGCGCCCACAGAAGCGCGTCGTTTCTCCAGCTCCGCCGAAGCGCGACGCATATGAGCACCTGATAAAGAAGAAGAGTGGAAAATGTAGGAAAATTTATAGTGACTATATGGACAGGGAGAAGAATTAAAACTAAGCCTAAGCCTCTAGACAGCAAGTACCAGTTACGCATTTTACCTTCTTTGAGAATGCGATCAAAGATCTTGTAGGTCTCGCCGCAATCCTCCAAAACGCGATTCGGCCTGCCGAGCGTGTTCACATCGAGACTCTTCGAGCGTGTGCGAAAATTCTCCTGCGGATCATGCTGTGGCGATGTGCAGACGCTCTGAGCGTCGTGATTTTTTCGCGGCCACATCTTCTTGCCAAAATGCTTCAGCATCTCCGCTATGGAGTGATGATGATGGTTATGATGATGGCTATGATGATGGTGCTTCTCTCTGTTACTCTTGTGCGGCGATTGGCTCTGATTGTGCCCCGATACCGTCTCCTGTTCGTCAATGCTGAGGCTCTTGGCAAACGAAGTGTTATCGAAGCGATGCCGGTGTCCCGGAACGTCCATGCTGTACACCGACTGCCGTGATCCGGCCGCCGCCGACCCGTAGTCATCCATTGAGGTGGCTGCGGCGCTCACCCTGTGGAATATCGATATGGCGGTGGGTCGCTCCGAGCTGCGCTGCTGTCCGCTGGCGCCCGTGTGCGTAAAATACTGATGATCCCCCTGGCTCTCGCAGATGTCATCGAGATCATGTGGAAAGTAACCACCGGACGGTTGTGCCGCCGGCGGCGAGCCAAAGTCTGGAGCGCCGCGTCGCATGCTCTGCAAGGAATTCGGGTCATTAAGTTGGGTTTCATTGGGATTGACCAATTGCAAAATGGAACCCGGACTACAGCACTTCTTTTAACATTATTCAACACAGTTAATTCAGTAAAAAAAAATTACATTTTCCATCTCCAGCCAAAGTCTATCGAATAATTAATAAGTTTTTTTTTTTTTTTGTTATCGATTTGACCAAAATCTATCGATCTATTTAAGGAAACACGTTTATTCAATAGATTAGATTTGACTACTTCTCTATCAAATCAAAATATTAATTGTTATCATTAATCGATTAGTGGTGACTCTCGAAATATATGAATGTGGTTGAATTATAAAAAAAATAGACTTGATAAACACCCTATAAAACTTAACTTGATTAGATTATATTTCATAAAAATTTTTTAATTCTAATTGAATTAAAACTTTTGATATCTCATCTCTAACTCAATTGTCATCACTAAGCGATAAATCGATAATAGCTAATACTGAATCGATTGACAAATGTTTCAAATGCTGTTATTTTCAGTGCTGTAAAACGGGGCCACATGCATTCGGGTCGCTTCGCTTACGCCGTAGATAGCCGGACTCTGAGATCGATCTAGGAAGCTGCGCTTCGAGGAGGGCGTACGCTTGAGGCTCCCGCCCGCGCCCGTTCCGCTGTCATAGGAACTGCGCTGCCCGCAGCTGGCGCCGGTCATTAGGTGCAAGGGCGAGTTGTACTGATGGTGATTGGCCAGCGATTTGTGGGCGTCGGGCACGGCCTGTGGCTGCGAGTGGCGCTCGGTTTGCCACTGGGCGAAGGCGCTGCCGGTGACGCCGCCCAAGGTCGAGTTGTTTGAATTGTTTGAATTGCTGCTGGAGCTGTTCGAGGAGGTCTGCAGCCAGGATGGGTCGTAGGAGTTCCGGCCGCTGTTGTGGTGCGACCAGCTGTCGGCGCTGCTGCCGCTGACGCCGACACTGCTGCCAGCGCTTATTTGTTTCTCGACGGCGTGCTGCCGACAAAGATGGGTGATGCCGTGCATTTTGTTTTTGCAGTTGTTACACTTTTATAACGCAGTGTAAAACAAGTGTTGTCCGTTGTTGTTGGTATTGTTGTTATTTTTGTTTTGATTTTTTTTTTGTCAATTGCAGCCAATGCGTTTGTCAAAATTTCTTATTTACTTATAATTCATCACTCTTTCTTCTCGCTTACTCACTCACTCTTTTTTCTAAAGTCACATAATCCTTGCGCTGTAAATTTAAATATGACATCAGTTGTTGTTGTTCTCGTTTGCACTTGCACTTGTCAAAGAGCTTTGTGCTTTTTGCTCGCTCTCTCTGTCTATCGCTTGGAAAAACGTCGTCAAGTTGAACGCACTCAAATTAAGTCAAAGCTGCAGACGACGTCGACGTCAACGTAAACGTCTCTGCGCGCATGCTTTAACTTATTTTTTATGTATTTTTATAAATGCGAGCACACAGGCAGTTGCGTATGTGTGTGTGTGTGTTTGTGTGCACTTTTGCATTACTATTTCAGAAAGTTATTAACATTTGCTTAACAGCCGCTGAAATTGTTAAAACTAACAACGTCAGCGACCAGCGACTGCGCAACATGCACTTGAAAAAGTTCAACACAGCACCCACATGGTCACCGTAGTGTCAATGCGCGCACAGCTTTTGTTTTTATACTCGTTCACGAATGTTAAAAGAGTGTATTGGATTAGTGAAATACCCATCTGCCATTAAAACTAGAGACTTGAAATTTTGGATATATGTATATTCGGGTCTATCCGCGTCAGGGTGGTAAGACTTTTTTTCGTCTGCGAACAGTGGGACGAGGGAAGAGCTAGAGTCTTCAAAATTTGTAGAAAGAGATCAACACAAATTAATAAATTTGATATTTTTCTTAAAATTTTATAACTCTCTTGATGTTGCAATAACAAAAAAGACCGCTTTCGACTGTTTCAAGCTGTTATTAAACTGTGAATGTGTATTGAGCAGTCGCGTACAGCCGACCGCATCGTATTTTTTGTTTTTGTTTTTATATTATTTTGTCACTGCAGCAGCTGCTGTGCTTTGCGGATCTTTTGTTTTTGTTTTTATTCTTGTGCTCGCGCACAGTTGAAAATTCTCTGGGTACACACACACACTCACCCACACATGTATATATATAAAGAGCAACGTTGTTGATGCTTGTGACATTTTGGTCACCTGATCGCCAGCGTAGGTGTTTTTTACATTCGTACAAATATATTTTTGACACTTCCAGTCCCATTTTCATTGTATTGACCCTGCTCAATTTAAAGCTTTAATAAACACAATTTACTGCACATAGTTAGAGTTAACAGTTACTCTCAGTCAAAAGCTACGTTTTATGATTGCTTTGCTTGGTTGTAAATAAACTTTATCGCCGCGTAAGAAAATAACGCAGAACATCGTAAAGAGAGACAAGACTAGCCAGCAGCGACGTCGGCAGCTGCGGTGGCAGCGACGCTAGCATAGTTCTATTTATATTATCAAAGCGACACTTGAACGAGTCGAAAATAGTGTAAAGAAGCAAACAAATGGGAGGCAAATATGATAAATAGGCAACATGAAAGGCATTTAGAATAATAACGATTATTGATTACAAAGCAGTTGAAATGTTTGTGTAATCGAGCGCAAGTTCAATTGAGGTTAATTTGGATCCCAGGGGAACACCGCCCACCCCTCGCACGACCGTAATCAAATTTGGTGTAAATTAATGCGAATTATTGAAATCAAGCACAGGCATACAAACATATGCACACAACCGCTTGTCTAAAAATGCCAGCACACACTGAGCACGAAAGAAAGAAAATTAAAACTGTGCACGTGCAATGTGTAAACAAGTGCCAAAGAGAGCACAAGTAGTGAGAGCGCGAGAGCGAGTAAGCACAACGTGTGGGAGCTTGCAGCTGTGTGCGTAACGAACGATGCTAACCGCTTAACAGGGCGCTGTTAACAGCTAACAGTGGTGCGGTATTTGACGTTGCCTGTTGTTTACATGCCGAACATGGCGTTGCCATCAGCGTAATAAACACCGCACACTTCATTATTTATGACCTTGAGCTGCGTACGCGAACAAGCAGAGTGCAATTGAACAGCAATTTCCTCCAAAGGTTGCACTTCTAAATACATTGCATTAACAGAGTGAAATGCTAATGGGCATGTAAATGTTAAGTGCGCATTAAGCACTTGTTCTTATTAGAAATTCTTTGAGGGTTGCCGGAGCCCAGTTGAAGAGCGCCATAAAGAAAAGCGCGCAAAATGTTGCAAAAAAGTGAAAAAAGACGCAATAAAGCATGCAAACGACAGGAACGTGACCTGTACCAAAAAAAAAAAAACAAAAATACAAATAACGAGGTGGGATTTAAATGGGCTCAGCGCATGCGCTGCCATGAAAGTGAAAGTATATAAGTAAAAGGCATATGTACAAGTATACACATACATATACATATATCCCAACCATACACATTTTGTATATATTAGCTCATAGCCACGGGGCTGTACGAAATTCGAACTGCGCATTTAGGTCAAGTTTATTGAAATATTGAAAACTTATCAAAGCTGGCGCTACTTAAAAATTCAAATATTTTTCAACTGATAAGCTTATCGGGGGCCCCAATTAACTGACAGACAGACCCCCACTAGACACGCACAGATAAGCCAGCCCCCAAAATTGAGTTATTGTTGTTCTTTGTGCTCAACCTGTCAACAAAAAAATACACAAACTAAAATTACAAAAAAAAGGAGCAGTTAAATAAGTTGTTTACAAAAGAGTGAATTTTGGCCAGCCGCAATTTAAATACTCTTGTCAACATAGCGAATATAATTTAAATATATTTATTCTTTTTATATCAGATTTCATGCGTTTGTTTTTTAAGAATTGATGCTTCTAGCTGGAATAATTTGTAAAAAAAGGTTTTTTTTACATAAAAACTCATTTTTGAATTGGTTGTTCTTATAGGAGAAAATTAATTAGTCTGCCCATATTAATAAAATTTGGCTGACAGGTTGGGATATTTCGAAACACAGTTGGAAATATTTATTATAAATATCTTTATATAATTGTGAGATCAAAGCATTTGTTACACGTTCCGTAAGAAATTTGCAATATTCTTAGTAAGAGTATAAAAACTGATAAAGGCAAGCAAAAAAGTTTGTTGGTATTTCATTTTGATTTTTTTGTTTTTTGTGATAAATGTGAAACCGCTTAGGGGGCAGTTCTCTAATTTAAGTGACCAGCATTCACCTTGAACGTGATTGGGAATCGGATATGTAGATAAAAATGTATATAGGTGTATATACACTATATATATATATATAGTTTTGTTTTTCGGGCTGCGTCATGCATTGAACATGCGCCCAACATTCGGCTTAAACTTTCAAAAATGTGCCAAATATGCGAATTCTTTTTATTCTTTTTTGTTTTTTGTTTTTAGGGATAGAAAAGAGTTCTCCAATTACTCGTTTTATATATTTGCTGACTGTTGTTTGTGTTGGAAATTGAAAACAAATATAACAGCCAATTTCTGAGTTCGATGGCGTTGCGCTGAATTCGAGCCAATGCGATAAATTGTATTTTATTTAAATCATATTTTTTATTTCATTTTTTACTTTTATAAAAACGATGTATTTATTGAACATTTAATATTTGCTCTGATAATACATCAAAAAATATAAATAATAAATTGATAATTGACAAATTGAAAAAAAAATGTGTGCTTGGAACTTTGGGGCAGAGCCACAAGTCATTGACCTATTGCAAATACACTGACAGAGAGTAAATATAGATAGGTACCTATATATACATATTGTATGCCCTGCAACGTAGCCTTGAGATGTAACTTTGAACTTTACACTGGCTGACCTTGTTTCGGGCATATAGACTTACGGCCGGGCAATGCACACTTCGCAAGCCCACAAAACTGTCATTATAATCGTGTAAACCCAAGTGATTTCTATGCAAGCTTGTCAGTTTAAAGTGCGTCTAGTTGTGGGCGTGTGTCTGTCTGCCTCTCCCTCTCTCTCTCTCTCTCTCTCTCTCTCTCTCTCTCACCTATTCTCGCTCTCTTTCTGTCTTTTGCTCTTCCTCCTCTGTTCGCAGTTTCCGCGTGCAATTACACAAGTGCACTTGTTTTTAACTTAAATGCGACCGGAAGCGACTGTTAGTAAAAATTAAAAAAAATAAATAAATGAAATAAAAGGAAATTTTAGTATGTTCTTTTTGTTTTACGTTAATTAGTCGTAGGGAACAAGAAGCGAAGAAAACCTTCAGAGAAACAACGATTCGTTAAAATGAATCGAAAAGGCATTGAATGCGTTTTATGTAATTTTTAAAAGTGTTTTCGTTGTTTTCAGTTGACTTGTTGCCAATTCGCGTAATGATTGATGATCCCTAGATGGTTCATGGGACAGTACATTAAACTGTTATACAGCTGTACTGTTATGTGTTTATAAAAAAAACAGTCATTTCATAAACATTCAAACTGTCATACAAATAATTTGTACAAACAATATTGATTAATTTAATAGTTTAATGATAATTTATAATAATATAATATAGTTTCATGACAATGTTCATACAAGCCACTTTTACCTGTTACTGTTAACTGTTATATTGGTAACTGATATTTTAACTCGCTATTTTAACTATTATAACGCCAACTGTAAACAAGTTGCGCAATCTACGAAATAATATTAAAAATTATGGTTGCCCTAAAACTACCATAAAAAGTTCACAATTATTATACAGCTGTTGTATATATACTAACTGTCATAATAACTTTTGTACTTAGTATTTTACATAATTTTACTAAAACAACAATTTGTTTTAATAACCCAAAGTGTCATTAATACAACTGCCAGCTAAATACTATGCACTTTAACTTAACTAATAGATAGAATTCCCTCGGGTTTCAATTAGGCTTTACAAAAGAGACACGCAGCAAATCGACCGATTGATAACTCATCGTATGATTCATTAGAGAATTAATTGAAGTACTTCCCGAAAACGCAAATACATATACATGTGAACTTTGGGGCACCCCGAAGTGCTGTCGACTCACACGTTTCTCACCTCTTATATAACGGTTACCTAATATACATATAGTAAATACCAAATAGACTATACTATCCGTCCCCATTCTTATTTGCATTAGCAGTCGAACCGGCAACATTTGCATTCAAAATTGCGTTGAGTAAATACTCACAAAATACTCGATACTCTGGTAATTAGGTACTCAAAATAAGTTGAGTTGAGTTGAGTTGATCTCCCGCAGCGGCGCCACGTTGGGTTTAAGTTGGAAAAAATGGGTTCGTTTTCTGTTTGCATCTCTAATGGAACTGACAATTGACTGAAATTGTTCTTGGTGTTAAACAATAGCAACAAATGCCGGAAAAACAGCTAGGTAAATAAATATATACATATATATATATATATATATATATATATATATA
>SCDS01000201.1:0-102453 GCA_004149465.1 Drosophila nigromelanica | reverse complement strand
TTTTTTAATTATCAACAATTATTATTAATATTTATCATTTGTATAACAAAAGCAGAATTTTGTTAGCGTTTCCTTGAAACTTTTGTTAAAGATGGTTAAGTTATTTTATATCATAAGATAATTTAAATGGGAGTGTGGTGCGGTCGATAAGAGTTGTGCAACTGAAGCAGTTGGTCACAGGTTCGATTCCCGGAATGGTAAATTTTATTTTTCGTTAGCAATTGCCAATTAATTTTTTTTAATTTTTAACGACCTCAATACACATTAAGTGCTGAGAGTTTGTGTGTATGTGTTAAATGCTGGGTTCAAGGTATCTCCTAGTCGGAAGGTCCCGACTAGAGCAATCTTACTTGTTCGATTTTTATAAAGTGTTAGGTCTAAAAACAATTTGCTGTTTATATATCAAATGAATAATCAATTTAAGATTGAATCCTCTTTGGGTTTAAATGAGTTTAATCAATTTTAAACAAGTGAGGAGGCTATAGTCGGGACCGCCCGACTAGGTGATACCCTGAAGCCTGCGTTCTGTCTTTAAAAATATTTCAACCCCTTTGCATTCGTACATACATACACTAATTCACATACACACACATATGTGTTGGAGATGATTTCTTCTGCACAAAATCATTGTAGATTCTTTTACCCATAAAGATTTTGATTTATTTTGTAATGTTTTTGCAAAACAAATATAATAAACATTTTTGGGTTAACAATAAAAATAATAATTAAATGAATTAATCATGGTATTCAATGTTAACAAAACCAAAAATCGTTTCAATGCGAGCTATATATATGCTATAGTCGTTCGATCTGGCCGATTAAGACAGATGACAGACGTGGCTGCAATAAGATGTCGAACCTATCCAATGACTAGAAACTAGAAATATACATATAGATATATATGTACATATAGATGCTGATGATACAACCAACCAAGAATTAAATGCTTGGCAATAAAAAAATATCTGGGCTATAATAAATGTGATACAATCAATTCTGTTTGCATCTATGGTTCCATAATGGAATGGCCAACTTTTCGATAGACTCATCAGACTCGAGACCCAAGAACTGTTAGTTTATTTTGCTGCTTCCAATTTGCAGTGACAAATTAATCTTTTTGTATTTCATAGAATATTTTGCTTAAGGAACAGAATGTCAAAAGACCTTCCCAGCTCTTAAAAACCCAAGGAACCCATCTCTCAGCAGATGCCTTTTACGAACAATTCGCGCATTTTTCATTGCTAGGCCAAGCAAGCAATAAATGAAAAAATATTTAAAGGCAAGGTAAGAGGGGGCAACTAGCGGGCTCAGAGCCAACTTGAGAAATCAGTTGATTTTGTTATTGTTATTGTTGCTGCTTGTTGTTGCTTTCTCGTTCTTCGTTATTCGTTATTCGTTGTTTTTCATGGCGTCCGCATAAATAATTTTTTGTTCGCCATTGCCCGGACTGCCTGCTGCATATTTCATGGCGGTTTGTTTACCCTGCTCCGGAAGCGGGGCCGGAGACGCTGCAGCGATGGGTCGAGGACGCAACTTGCGCTTAGCATCGACGACAGCTCTTTGACTAGGCTGCTTTTGGCTGGCAGGTAAGGTTAGCCAGGCGACCACCTCCCCAAACCTCCCCCCCCCCACGCCCCACTTTACGAGAAATTCTGTTTGTTTCTTTTTTTTGTATTCTTTTTTTTTGCTGTTGTATTTCTGTTTGCCAATGTATACGCTGAGTAACCCCAGTCCACGCTCACAGCCCCAAAAGAAGCAATTCGGGCATTGGGGAGGCGAATGTTTAACTTACGTTAAGTAAATAATGGGGCGTTCACATGACAGTCCTGGGGGGTGGTGGGAGTGTGAGGGGCGTGGGCCTGCGGAGCTCACATACCTACCCATATAGAAGCGAGTACAACTAAATGTGTTTGTGTGCCTGTGTTTGCAGCCACTGTTTACTTCCACATTTCCTTTTTGCTTAATAAAATAAAATATGAAAGTTGCTTGCTAAAAAATCACACACACCAAAATTCAGGTTGCAAGAGCTTCTAATTGAAGTACAAGGCTTTAACTAACTTGCAACTACAGATTCTACAGATACTTTGGCTTTATTGTTGAAAAACAAACTTAGCGCCCAAAACAATTAAATAAAAAGTATTTGTATTTGTATGGTAAACTGCAAATTTATTCAGTTTTAATAATCTAAAAGTAGAATATTATTTTCATTGTTATTTATTTTAATGCATAGGATACAGTTAGAAACTATTAACCTAACTGTAAATTAACAAACACAATTCGAACACAGATCCTCGTTGATCACATGTTATTTTCAGGCATTAATGAGATCCCAAATTTGTAAGCTATGTGAAAAAAATAAAAAAAAAAATATTCACCATATTGGCATTAAGCATTTTAAGCTAAGCATTTTAATCTTGATCTTGGCTCAAAAAAATCCCGTCACATGCGCACAAATGGGCCTAAAGCTTTGAATGTAACCAACAAAAAGCAAACAAGCAATCAGGCAATTTAAAAACATAATAAAGTAAATGTGCACTCTATGCACATGCATATTGACAAAAGAAAGCACTGTGGTTAAAAATAGATATATAACCTGGACTCATAAAAAATAATAATTAGAAGAGATCTGAGTATAAATTTACTGGTAGATGAGGCAAACTTTTATTTTGAACTATTAAATGTGGGCAACAAAAAATTGCAATCAACAATTTTCTACTCAAGATGGGTTCCATTATCTTCTAAAAAGCCTCTGAAGCAGATTGAATAAAAACCCAATATAGTTTCGTATAAACAAGACCCAAGACACTATCAAGCTTCTTTTTTTTACTGACTTTTAATATTTGACAAACAAAAAGCTTTATTCTTAAATATGTTCATCTGTATGATATGTGAATATATACGAGATATTAAAGTTTTTTTTATATATATTTTTTTATTATTAAGTGAAGAAGCTGTAGAATCATAATTTAGTACCTTAACAACACATGGATGGCAAATGTAATTTAGAACAGAACCACACAGAAACATTTTTTTTTCTTCGTAAAAATGTTTATATTTTATTTAAACAGGTTTTCTATTACCTTAATGGCAACTTAATCTAGTTTTACATTTAGGGGAAGGAACAATAGATCACAGATGATACATACATACAATTTACACATATGGGGAAAGGTATATTATTTATAGTATTTACTAGAATTATAAAACGGAAACATTAAAGTGCAAATCTAACATCTAGTTCTACTTAAGAACTCTCAGAAGTGGGCAAGCTATTTGCAACCACTGTGCAGTGTTCCCAATTTGCCACAGCAATAGAAACCCAAAAATTTCAAATACGAAACGCAAACACAAATAGAAACACAAAATCTACATGAGGTTGGTTGCTACTGCAGCATGCTTTGAGGCGCCCCAACTCCGTAGCCAGACCTAAAGGGAAGGGGATGGGGGAGGAGGGGGAGGGGTGGGGAGGGTAAGCTCGTAGCAGCTGGCAAAGGAAATAAAATGGGGTACACGAAAAACTGGATTCGTACGAATACTATATGGTAAATACATATATACATATGTATGCATTTAGATGCTGCCGCAGTAGCAATATCCCGCAGCGAACTTTATTAAATTACACGATTTTGACAGTTAAGCAGCAAGCTGCCCCTCCCACCCCCCCTGCTTCTGGTGTCGACCCCGATCCCTTCATCCACATTGCCATCCTCATGTTTGTTGTACTTTCTGTTGTTGTTGTTGTTGTACTGTTTTGTTTGACTGCGTTTTGAGTGTTGCCAAGTAAAAAATCATAATTTTTTTTTTATATTTTATGTAATACTCTTGAAGCAGCCAGCAGAGAAAATCTTCCTCCCCCGGCGAGCACATTTATGTTGTCTGGCAACGCCGCCGACGTTTTTTTTTATTTTGAGTATTCCTTGGGGGCCGGTTTAGGCAAATGGCAAATGGTAAATGGGAAGGTTCTTTTCGGGCTGGCTGGCTGAGAATTGTGCGTGTTTCGAAAAAGCCAAAGTCGAAATCTTGGCAATTGCTCGCTTCAGTTGTGGCCGGGAGCGGTTACCAAAACTTTTATCATTCCGCAATTAGCGTGGCCGTGTCTGCGCCGCTTATCGCTTTGTAGTTGGTAGTCGGTAGTCGGGTGCGGGTCAGAAACTTGCCTCCTCGAACAAGCCGCTGTCGTCGCTGCAGCTGCCACTGCTAACGGTAAATATTTGTACACCGTTACAGTCGATACCTTGAAAAACGGCACAACAACAGCGACGATAACGTCTACACTCTGTGCGTACACTTGAAGAAAAAACGCCATCAAAAGTATTATGCTAGATACCGTTCAAGTACCGTTCGTTTCAAAATATTCGAAACTTAAATGAAAATGTTTTATTAATATTACAAAAATAACTGCGCACTACTCGCTCTTAATTATTATTGTTATTTAGGCTAAATATTGATTTAAAAAATTAAAAAGATATATAGATATATAAAGCGGATTAACACGATTATATATTCGAAGTTTCAAGTCTGTACCTGGAATAGCGTCGCAAGAAAACGGTCAGACAGACATTGCAGAATCCCAATATACTCTATTCACTGCATGAACGAGTATGAAAATGTTTTTGACAATGTTTGAAGTATTTCTCTGAGTGCATGTATCCATAAATACGCAACGTGTGCATTCCTCTATATTTCTATTTCTATAGCATAACCAGAGAACTGTTTAAGCACCCAGTAACGAGTTCCAGTAACAGTCTTGTCTCAGTCTAGGGGGGGTGGGGGAGGGGGGGTGGGCGAGGCATGTTCGACGGTTATCTGTATACTTAAACGGCATGGTACAAGATTTGCCCATTGAGACGAGACATATGTGTATGTTTACATTTTCACCGGCAACATGGCCTCGTACATAAATGTTGTCGATAAGAAAACATGCCTAGCTGCACGCCGAAATGATCTACACCGATTCCTAACTGTTTTCCTTCCAATAAACTACATATTCGATTTTCAGTTTCATAAAAGATACTGAAAGCGCTAAAAGAAAATAAAATAGAAACAAGTAAAAACGTTGCAGTCGGGTGTACCCGACAGCGTAATACTCATTCACAGTGTAATAAAACATACAGCCAGGCATTATTTGTGCAATGCAGAATTAATATCTAATTAATTATGACATATACATATATATATTCTAAATTTTGAAAATAACATTTTTTTTGGATATCAGCTTTTTTTCCAAAAAATTTTATTTTCAAAAATTCATATATTTTAAATGTAAAATTGATCTAAATGAAAAATCATAATCAAAATGCCATCAAACATGAAAATCGGTTCAGTTTTGACAAAGTTGTGAAAGTTAGAAATATGGAAGCTATAGATCCGAGAGGTTTACTTGTCAAAACTTTTGCCAATTTTGGCATGATTTTTGACAAAAAATTTTACCGCCTCAGAATCGGGTTTAATGTTGATGTTTATACTAATTATGACCAACACAATCGATTAAAAACAAAAATACATGAATTTTCACAAAAAATTAAATGCAAAAAATCTTATTTTCAAAAAAATATTATTATTTCAAAATGCAAAACATGACCAAAATGACATCAAACAAAAAACAAAAAAATGACATCAAACATTGAAAATCGGTTCTGTTTTGACAAAGTTATAAAGCTATAGATCCGAGAACTTCACATGTGAAAATTGAAAATTATCTACCTTCTAAATTTGGTAACTCTAGCTTAAAAACTGTGAGAGATATAGGCATATCCGATAAGAGCGGGGCGTTAGGGGGGCATTCTAGTGGGCGTGGCCGGAATGTCAAGATTGAAATTTTTGATGACTCTGGCTTTAAACTGTACGAGATATCGATTTTCGCGGTTTGTGTGAGTGGGAAGGCGAGGGAGGGATTGTGGCCGGAAAATGTTTTCTGTAAAGTCTGGGGGAGCTTCCCAGTAATACATATTCTAAATTTGGTGACTGTAGCTTAAAAACTGTGGGTATTTCGTTTTAGTAGGCGTGGCCGGGATATCAAGGGTGGAATCTGTGGAGGAGGGCACCAGCTATCTACATACAAAGTTTTGGGACTCTATCTTTAAAATTGTGAGAAATATTTACCTTTTATCGAGTTGCGATTTGAGGTGTATCGACATGTTACCGAATTGCCAGCCTCCCAGTGGGCGTGGCACAAAAATCTTAACACTTTGTCTGAAGAGGATAACTACAAGTATTTATCCAAAGTTTCAAGTCCCTATCTTCAAAAGCGCCGAAGAAAGTTGCGTTCATCCGGACAGACGGACAGATGGACGGACATTGCACAAACCCAATATACTAGTTTCACTTCGTGAACGAGTATAATAAACTCCTTATGTAAAACTAGATCAAGTTGCCACCGAAGTTAACAGAAAACCAGTTTATAATAAAATATACAAATTTTTACGAAAAAATAAAAATAAAATAATAATAATAGAATAAACTCCGCCTGCTCGCTTTTAGGCATTCGTACCCACCCACATGGTGTTAAATGAGGCCTATTAACATGGATGTTGTCGGCAATGCAAATTCTTTTCATGTGCAACCCTCTACTGTCTGTCCGTCCGCCGTCTCTGACATTGACTCTCCCATTGTGGCAACCCTTTGCAGAGTGGAAGAGTGCGCCTTTTATGCCTTTATGCTATCTCTGATTATTTTCCACATCGCTTTGTCCATTGTCTGCCAGTCGGCGGGCTTTTGTCCAAGCGTATCTAAACAGGTGGTCCCAGCATGTGGTCGACTCGCTCGAGTCCTTTCTTCTGATCCTGCGCACCCCCCAGTGACCTCACCCCCCCCTGACCCACCACCACCCTCTGCCTCATATATTTCTCAGCTTCTCATTTGTAGTGTTTACCTTTCAATCAACAATGTTATTACAGATTTAAATAAATATGCAGACACAAAAGCGAGTTTTGATTTCTTCGGTCTGAAGTCAACCGCAAATTATTTTTGGTCCTAACCAGGTATTATTTATATTTAAACAGGTGCGCTAATTGTGGATTGAAGTCGATCAAGTTTTTGGATACAATTTTAGAGCCGTGTCATTATAAAACAATCGAATTTTCGTTATGCCACCAGTTAATAATAATCGCCGTGATTACTTAACTTATCTACCAGCCGAAGGTGGAGTGATTCGACTCTATGTCCAACATTCATGAGAGCCACATCAAGTGGATCAAGTGGATCTCACAGTGCGAGCCGTGGAGTGGTCTAGAACCAAACAGAATAGCCTAGGCTATAGAAATCTGAATGATTACGACAGCCAAAATACCCAACTATGATATACCCAATATACACGTACAGTAGTGCAATCCCATTTATATAATAGGACATTACTTATTGAAAAAATATATATATGTTTATTGGTATTGTGTGTGGCATTCCTTGATATAATCAATAATAGTAGCATTTCAGGGCATTTACTATTAGAGATATTACCTTAGTCATATGTTTATTGATTTTAATGCTATTTATAAATTGTGAATGTTCGGCAGTGCTTCAGATCCACTGACTGAATCACTGATCACTGACTGATTGGCAATCAATCATGAGAGTCCAAGGTTCTATATACGCATGTTAAATTCACGCCATTTCAAAGATCTATAAATAACAGCAAATATTGCTAAAGTAGGGAGTGTTCGACTAGGATATACCCGTTCAATACTTACACAAAACACATTTTCCAAGCTGCGCAAGTGTCCGATTGTTAATCAAAGGAGGTTTTCAAAAAAATACAAAAAAATTTTCATATTTAATTTTGTATTATATTTTGTATTGTATTAATTTGATATTAAAATATCCAGTCTAGTAGTTATAGTGTGAGACAGAAACAAAATATATACATATTTATTTTATAAAAAAAAAACTAGTGTTAAAATAAATGAAGTAGAATATTTTTGAAACTTTTAATACTCTTCTGGCTCTCTTTATTTCCGGCTGATATCCCACAGGAAATTCCACAACGTAATATACCCGATCAATTGAAGAGCCAACTGCAGATAGCTATGCGCAAAATATATACAAAGTTGGCTACGATATGGTGACAACTTGCAGATCCGCTCATTGAATTGATTTGAAGAAGCAGTTGGGGCACTTCTGACGGCTTATCAGGCTTATAGGGCCGATAAGTTAACGTCTGCGTTCCCGTCTTACACACACTCAGCCTTAGCCAGATAGATAAGTGTCACTCTTGGCACACGAAATCAAAACAAAAACAAAACAAAAAAAAAAACAAAACCGAACTACGCACCATCAGATCTGGAGGCCCTGAGATTCGTAACTCCGGTCCGACAGTTTCGATTGTTGTGCAAAGAACCCATCGACTTCTAACGGAAGCCGCCGCCGCGTCTGTTCTCCGCTGGTTTATGCTCCGGGTTATTCTATTTACCCAAGCTGTTGAACTACTTTCCAACTACTTGAAAATGTCAAGCCCAGTTGTATAACTGGAAGCCCTATCTATGCGACTACTCCAGGTGGCTTAGCACTCTGAAGTGCCATAAATGCGGCTGTGATTGCGCCCGGAGGGGCTGTTGTAGAGCCAACTACTTGGATTTAAGTCAAATATAATCGTTTATTAAATCTAAAGTCAATTTACTTAGGCGCTTTGATGGCACCGCGGCAACGCTCTCTGGATACCGCCCAGATTAAAACTCGCGGTTGACCCACTAAGAGAACTAGGGGAAGGGCATGGCTACCCAATGAGGGCCAACGCGATAAGAATCGAGAATAATTTGCACCCAAAAACAACTAAACATTAAATTACACAAAATTATTCAAAAAGAAAATTAAAAAAATTATACACAAATTATTCAATTATTCGAGAAACTTTTTTAAACCACTTAGTAGATAAATTCTTCGATTTAAAACTAACAAGTTAAATGGCCCTGGTCGGCAGTGCCCGACTCGGAGATACCCTGAACCCTGTTAAGTGTTGTTACAAGCATTTCAACCCTCTTGCATTCCTACATAGAAAAATTCACACCTAACTTGGAAAGTTAATTCTGAATTAACTTCTAAACTAAAAGTACGATTTTTATGAAATTTTCCAGACGTAACAAGAGCATTTAAATCCATATACAAACCACATTTGTAGTATTTGTATTTGGTTTGTTTGATATTGCGGGCTAGTGGGGGGTAGTAGGTATCCAAAATCCGAAATATTTCAGATCTACGTTTGCTTTTAAGTTTTTGAGATATGCAAGATATCGACAAAAAATGATAAACTTGTTCTGCGTGTGGATCAAAATTAAGCTTTTGTGGTGTCCGCTGCGTTCATGCTGACGGACGGACCGACAGACGAACATGGCTAAATAAACCCAACTCGATCTGCTGATAAAGAATTTATGGGATCGGAGATGCTTCCTTCTGCTTGTTACATAGATTTGCAGAAAACCATTTTCACCCATTTTCGACGGGATCAGGGTATAAAATCATTTGAAAACATTGATGTTGGCAGGTGGTTTCCTGATTCTAGGCGTGATAGATAGATCTTAAAATGAAATATATATTAAATCGCTAAAACGTTTGTCAAGATAGATCTTTGCACTGTTCCTGCAGTCAGTTTTAAAGTGTAGCAAACGAAAATGCCCTCTTTGTATGATTTGTATAGGGCATTATAACAGTATCCTTAGCATGCCGAAGAAGTTTGTGCTCTATTTTCTGTCTAGGAATAATGTTTAAGTTAATGTTGGAGAGTTTTCTGAAATATTAACAAGTAAATATTAATCAGTGCAGCTCTCAATCAAAATTGAAGAAGACTATATCCACATTAAATTTCCAAAGATAACTTAATAGCTGACATAACTATAAAGGAATTTAAGATGTCCTTACCCAAAGTACTCCGTCTGTCCAGCTTATCGCAGTGGAACTCTATAAATCCAGAGTCAAAATCAAGAGCTGTGAAACAGATAAATGGTTTTATTTACAAAATGCATGACACCACGTCCGGAGCAGCGATAAAGACTCTGGATGCGAGAATCGGAGTCCGGTTCGTCCTGGCCACTGACTTAAGCGTATGTCGCAAATTATGCGTCGCTCACTGAAAGCGTTCAATGAACAAAATGATTTTATTGCATGCGGCCTCCTAAGCCCGGAAACCACTCGAGCTATTTGGCCATATGTTGCCATTTGTGACAAAAGTGCACCAGGCACGAGAGCAGGTCGGGTGGGTTGGACAGCCAGACAGACAGACAGACAGACAGACAGGGAATGAGCGGGCGAACATGGCAGGGTAAGGGTGAAAAGGCAGGAAGATGCTGTTGTCGTTTGTTGTCGTTAATGCCCAATGGGTGGCAAATTGTTTTTTATTATCGGTCGGGCAGAGACAGATCCGACCCCTCGGCTGGCAGTTGGCTGGCTTGGTTGGTGTGACAACCGGGCAAAGGAGTAAGCGTAAGCTGGCGTCCACTCACCGCCGGAGGCTATTGTCGATTGCGTGAATAAAACTTTAATGGAACGACACAAATCCCAACCCCACCCCCCTTGTTGTTAGTGTTGTTGTTGTTGGTCGTCCTAATGCCAACTAATTGAGTGCGAAAATGCCGTCAGTTTGTCAGAAGTTTTCTTCTGCTTCTGCTTTGGCGTTTTTTGATATTTTATGTGAGCATATTTCAAGCCGTTGGCAAGCACAAAAACTGACGCACAAAGTGCACTTAAAATGCACCCAACTTGGGGGCGGGGCAACTGGAGGGTTCGACTGGGAGCCCCGATTCGAGCTGCCTGCACACATTTGGGAATTGCGCTCAAAAAATGGCTGCAAATGGCTTTTAACGGTACGTGAGCGACAGCAGATCAAATGCTGTGCAAATATGTATACATATGCACATGTAACCACATACACAGCTACAAACTGTGTATGTGTGCATCAACGTATGTATGTGTGCAGCATATGGTCACTGACTGACAGACCGACAGACTGGCGGCGACTGTAGTTTGATGGTGGGGCCATTGCACGTCGCAAATTCAGTTGAATCTCGACTGAAAACTTGCAGCTAAGTAAAATTTATAGCCCGCTTCCAGGCGCTGAGCACGTGACCATGCAGCTATGATTATGAAACTGGGCTTCTGACGGCTGAGATTAAACCGCACGGGCATAACCCGAATGGGGAAATCCGCAAAATGCCAAATTAAGTTTCTCGAATAATATATATTCGTATTAAAGTGCTCGCTCAGTAAATGGGAATTTCGTTGATTAGTTAAGATTACTAGACTTGCTATTTATTTATTTATTTATTTATATTTTTTCGTAAAACAATTTGTATGTTTTACATTTAGGGAAAGGAACAATAGATCGCACGTGATACATACATACAATTAACGTTACATATATGGGGAAACGTATATTATTTACAGTATTCACAAAGACTTTTTATTTTATATATATATATTATTTGATTTGAATATTAATTTAGGAACCTGGTAGAAATTTCCAATGGATAGCACCTTTTGAACTAGCTATTTATTGAATTTTATAAACATTAAAATTGTTATTTATCATTTATTCAATTATTCTCATGCAATTTGACGTATCATGAAAATCATTTTTCATTTTAACAATAGCTTTTTTTCTAAAATTTGATTTTTTTTAAACTAAGAAAAAGTTTTTATAATCACAGCATTAAGTCCAAATCCATATCAGCTGATGTGTTAGTTGTAATATCTAATAATATAGCTATTATTGTTAGAATCTCCTTTAGTTATAATTATTATATTTTTAAGTATAACATTTTCTTTCAGTTCTGGTTAATACAATACTAAATCGGGACTAAAACGCGACTAACAAAAATCTCAAAAAAAAAAAGTATTACTATATGTTCTATGATTAATGTTACTCTCTGTGCTTTTTTTAGTTTTTATACCTGTTTTTTTAAAGAACTTTTAGCCGCAACAAAACTGTTGTTGTATTATAAATTGGTTTCTTATTATTTATGGCAAATATTGTTGGAAATTTGGTTAATAAAATGCATAAAGTAGTCGCACAAATGCCGTCTGAACAATTTGCCAGATACACGGCTACTCTGCTCTACGGCAGCTCCCCTCAATCAACCCCAACTGCAACCCTTAGGCAAGGCACTTCTGTCCCTTTCACGCACACTCTGCCAATCTGTCTCCCTCTATAAATATGGCGACGTCCATTTTTGTGGCTGATATTTCAACAACAGCAGCAGCAGCAACAGCAGCAGCAACAGCAGCAGCAGGAGCAAAGGCAACTAAGGGCACGGCTCCCCATTTATCCAAGCATTCGGCGCCATCTTGGCTTCATCAAACGCACACAAAAGCCCATAAGGGCAAAGCCAAGATAATGGTAGCCAGGCAGCCTGGCAGCCTGGCAGCCAAGGACTGCGAGCAGCTTGGCTTAGTTCGGCGCATCAGGCGGCAGGCAAATAAAATGGGCACCAAACGAAGTCGTTAGACCAACCGCCTCCTTGCTCCAACCACCCCACTCACTTAGCCACCCACCTCCCAGCCTACCCACCCCTCCCCCCACCCCTCTACCTCTCCACCTGCACCTAGGACGTTTTGTGTGCGCGCTTCAAAAGGAAATCACCCCAAGTGTGTATTTTTATAGAGACCGCAATAAACCTTTTTCTTTTCTGCCTCGTTGCGGAGTCGTGAAGCGCTCCGATGAATGTGAAAAGGTTGCTTCTGAATCCGTATCCCGTATACGTATATTTATACGTGTACGAAACTGGGACCGGGACCGGGACCGGGACCAGCTTTGACTTCGCCTCCGCCTTTGCTTTCGCTCGTTTGATGAAGTCCCAGTTCAGACACAATACACTTGGCAAAAAAAAAAAAAAAAATACTTGCTCGTTGCCCATTTTTCTTGGCCAGGCATAACCATAAAGGCGGCCCGATTGATGGCCGCAGCATTCAAAATTGAAAACGAGTAAACTAGATGGCCGGCCCATACATGCAGCAAGGGGCTCGCGCCTCTGCCATGTCATCGTCATCCTCATCGTAGTCGTCGTATATTCTTTCCGCTTTTTCCGTTTCTGCTCTGCTCTCTGCTTTATAGCCCGGTCAAGGGTGCTGGTCAGCGTCGCGCTGGTCGTTTTGGCTCGGCTTGACGCTTGAATGGCTGCCAACGAGTGCGCGCCTTTTGTTTGGGCAACAGCGCAAAAAAGCCAGCAACAAAAGCGTAGAATTACACAAAAAAAAAACAAAAAAAAAAAATACGAACAAAATGCTTTTTGCAAAGTAACCAAAAGCGAGCGTAAAAATAGAAAATTGAAAATAGAGAATGTGTGGCGGTCCCATTGTTTAATGGACGTCAGCTGGAATGTGCGCCAGAAATTGAAAAGTTATTGTGCTGCACGTCCGTCCGTCCACACTAACCAGCCACAGTTACGGCCGCGGGCCAACGTCAACGTCGGGGGGAGGCGGTGGAATGGGCGCGGCAGGAGGTGTGGATGGGAGGGGGAGGGGCCGGGGAATGTCGTGACAAGCTGCTACTTAGATGCCAGTTTTTGTGCCAGTGCGCAAATTGTTCAACTAAAATATTTGACAGTTCATTTTTGGTTTGGTCGCGGCCTTTTTATCCACTTGCTGGGCCAACAACTTTTGTACAATGGTTAAAAATTTGCATTTTTTCGTCGATTTGTATGTATGTTTGTATATAATGCAAAAGCTGGCCGGCGCGTGTAGCTGATCCCGTAGCATTGAGCTTATGCACTTTTTACGCCAGACTTGCAAAAGCTGATCAAATGCTGTGACTCTTTTTTCTCTCTCTCTCGCGCACTGACCGTGCAATTCCTTCACACCTCGTTCGACCGCAATTAAGAAATGACAATGCCAAAGAGAAGAGCGCAGTTAAGTAAAGCGCACAAATGCTCAACCAACCGGCAGGAAAGCAACAACAAGTGCGAGAGCGACAAAACACATGCATAAAGTAAATTATAATAGGCATAATAAAAACATGGCAAAAACCAAGCGACAAGTCACGGCTTTTTGTTGCCATTTACTTTGCATGTTGTAACTGTTGTGTGGTAAGGCCGTAAGTGCTTCGTGCTGAATTAAAAGCAAACGCATTAAAAGGTGTCCAAAAAGAATTTCACCTTGGCAAAGGCACAAAACAGTAAAAAGCAACAAAATGGCGCAGCTGCAGATGGCGACAGATTCTCGTTGGTTTAATATTGCATGAGCAGGAAGAGAGCAGGAGAGGAGGAGAGAAGGAGATAAAAACACACACACACACACACACACACACGCACATCTGGAACGGTAACGAGCAACGGCAACGGCAACGGCAACATTTTTAATTATGAAACACTAAAAGTGGCAAAGCCAAAGTGCAACGAGCACAAGAACGGGGGCGTTGGGCGATGAGCTTTGGGGTCGCTTTGGCCAAGCTATTAACTTAAACGCCTTTTGCCGGTTAATGGAAATGAACCTCGTCGTGGCAATGGGCAGTTATCTGGTTAAGACAACGATGGGGAGCTTTCTGCCGGCATCGTCGTCGTCGTCGTCGTCGACACGCGCAGGTGTTTAGTCCGACCCTCTTAACCGTTAACGGTTAACGGTTATGAGCAGCGTGCACAGTTCGTGTTAACATGGCCTAATTGTGGCATGCCCTGGCCCACATGCTGTACTTGCTCTCGACTCCGTTTACACCAAACTGGCTGCAGACCAAGTTTAAGGGGCTCTGTGGGCGTTGAGGGGTTATTGCTGTTGTTGTTGTTGTTGGCTGCGCATATTGAGTTACTGCACTTGCTTTAATTGCAGGCACGTGTGCCGCGCACAGGTGAAACGTTTTAACACGCCCAGCCTACAGCAAGCCAAGCCAAGCCAAGTGCGATGCTCGCGCCTTTTGTAGGGCCTCCTCGAACAGTTTTCGCCTGCTAATTGCACGGAAACTTAAGAAGCGCCTAAGCCGATCGAGCCCAATAACTTTCTCTCTCACTCTCTCTCTCCCGAGCCAAGGGACGCTGCACATTTCCACGCAGCTACAATTTCGATGCGTCAAACGAAAGCAATAATTGATATCCATCCACTCACAGGCGGTCGTCCAGTCGCGTGCTGCGATGGCAGAGAGTGGGCAGGATGGCCAGTATGGCCCAACCCAAGTGCTTGGCTCGTCTCTAGTTTCCAGTTTCATGACGTTAGGTTTTATTGCGGCGTTTACTTTACTTCGGCCATAAGCCGCAGCAACAATTTGAGTACCAATGCGCGTCTATCGATGTGGCTATCCATATCCATATATCCATATATATACATATATCCACGCACGCTTCCCTTAAACCATCAATGGAAACAACGTTAAGTGCTGGCCGTGGGCTGTGCAACAGTTTGGCGTAGCTCAAGCGTTGAAAACAGTTTTCAAAGTCGCGTAGTTTCCCCTGAAATGGGAGGGGGCTGCCTTCGGGGGTTGCTGCTCAAAATTGATTAAGGTCATTATGCAGCCGGGCAGCGTCGAGCTGTGAGCCGTGAGCACCAAGCACAGAGTGCCGAGTGCCGAGTACCGAGCACCGACTCACTGACACTTAATCCCAGCGGCATAATCAGCAACATATTGTAGCAAAAACTTCTTCACACTGCCATAAAAAGTAGCAGTTTTGTATTTTCGAAATTTTACACCCCGAATGCGAGCGGCATTTGGCAAAGGGGTAGGGGTAGAGGGAGAGGGAGAAGGGGTTATGAGGCCAGAGGTTAAATGCCATGGCTCGACTCTCGGCGAGCCTTAGCCCTTAGTTTTATGGCTTACCCATTTTTGTTTAACAATAAACCTTGGCCGGGCTGTCTGCACTCGCATATAGGAGTGCCATCTCGACTCTATATATGCTCGGCTATTCAGTTGCCTTTTTTGGGTGCGGCTGGCATTATTCATGAGGTCAGTGGTTAAGCTTAAGCCCTTGCCAATGCCTTGCCTTGCCTTGCAAAGGAAATTTGCACAGCTGCTGTCGGCAAAGGCAACGGCACCGCCAGGCAATCAACGGAGGCTTCTGTCTAAGATGCCACTTCAAAGGAATCGGTAACAAAGTGATATTAGAGAGCTTGCCGAGAGCAACAAGTGAATTAATATGAAACCTGCACCACTTATCCACCACCCACTTGCCACTTGCCACTTGCCACATCCCCACTGGCCATAATGAAGGTGTCTCCTGCTTGGTAAACGCCCCTAAACGCTGCAAGTGCTTTTATTACATTAAAAGCATTAACGCTCCGCATTAACGGTATGTAGAGCACAATACCAGCGAGCTGACAGCCAGAGAACAATAAATAAAAATTGAGTAGACATCCTGTCGCTGTTCGCTGCTCCTGCCCCACCCTCCACTATAAGGATGCAGGCACAAGCCACAGGACAACACACCAATATGCCAAACTCTAAAGCTACCCCCGCCGCTCTTTTGTGCGGACTCGCGAGGGTAGTCCTCAACTCGATGGGGTTTTCCTAAACAAACAGCGGGATTTCGTCATAACTGATACGCCGGTCCGTCCGATATGTTTGCGTACTTCTATGATCCGAGTGGGTCGGATGGGAGTGGGCACAGTTGCACCAAAAACTCGCAGCTATCAAATAATTGGATGTATTCATAATCAATATAATTATTAATTATTATTAATACAATGCACATTTTGTGCTAATTACTTTTTTTAACGATCATGTTTTGGAAATCTTTCATTCAGAAAATGATCGCGTATTTTGGATTTTTGTCCCACTGTGCATGTATTTGTTTGGTGTAACCAGACTGGGACTTGACTTTATCAGAGCGTCAAATATAATATCCTGGCGCGGGCCACCCCAGCGCCTTTTGTTTGACTTTGTCGAATTGATTTCGTTAGGGAAATAACAACAACAACAACAACAACAACAATAACGACAGCGACAGGATACACTCAGCAGCACCCTTGAACGCGCACTCTCCATTCAATTTCCTTGCCGAGGCTATCGCTGCCAGCTCCGTCTGTGATGTTTCCATTTGCACAAAATAGAGCACTTAACGGGCAAACTGCAAACAAATTATTGCACTTGCTGTCACCAAGCGAACGTCGTGTTCCGCCTCTCTGCCGCTGCCGCTGCCACTTCCTCTCTGCCTCTTCCGCTGCCTCTGCCACTGCATACACTTAAAGGATTACAAGCGGATCTGTCGCTTGTTTGCCGCTAAATGGACGCATTTACTCGCCGGGCGCGCGCACACTTACCCACAGCGGCGGTTGGTGGATGGAGTAGAGAGTGGTGCCGGGTGGCGAGGGGTGGCGAGGGGTGGTGCCGGGAAAGCGACTGCTTGCTAACTGGTTGCCGGGTGGGCGGCTTACAATGGTCGGGCGCGCTTTTTATGGCCAATGAATAGATGAATGAATGAATGCATGCATGACAAACTGACTAACTGACTAACTGAATGACTGACTGTCTGTCTGTCTGTCTGTCCGACTGACTGACTGAATGAGCGGTTGGTCGCTCGGTCGGATGAGTGCCCATGGAGTTACTTAATGGATTTGGTTAAGTGCTGCATTGACATTTTGATAAATGCTTTGGAACAGATGCGCTGACTGGCGCTGCGCTAAATGGGCGTTGCCATTCGGTTGCCACCATCCATATATACATATATATATATATATATAGATCTCGATGTCCTGGCCGCTCTCTTATGATAAATAGTTTATGCTCTGCACGCCAAAAGACCCAAAAAAGCAGTTAAACATTTGTCACAAGCCGCGAAAGTGTTTCCAAATTGATTATCCAGCAAATTGACCGAGTCCCAAATTTCCTGATGGGTTGGAAATCGTCTACCATGTCAGCTTTATTAATGCACAGACTTTATCTCTCTTCCGCCATACGAACAAGTTGGCATAAATCTTGGATTCCTTACTCAAGTTGTTGATATATATGAATAATAAATTAGTGGTCAGTATAAATAGGCAAGTCTTTAAGACCCGTTATTTGCTGAAGACATCACATATATCCACCATATGTCCGAGTCATATAGCTGACAAGGTCAGAGTTTGACGAAAGTTCAAATCAGAATATTCTATTTTGAAACTCATTTACGAAAAGACGAGATTTTGATAGTTTTATTTAATTCACCGATGTGTAAGCTAGAGACCTGAAAGTTTGGATATATAATCGTGTATATCTGCGTCAGATAAAGTATTCATATTTTTTAACCACGCCCACTGGAGACGTAGCAAATTAATAAAAATTTGTGCTCCTCAGTTTCTCAGTTTCCTCAGTTTCATATAAAAATCAAGAAATAATTTATATAGCATTAATCACACAATTCTAGATTGGAACTGACAAAACTTGTCAGACAGATTTCTGACCACCTTCCCCTAAAAGTCATAAATTACAAAAAATCAATATTTTTCCAAAATAACAACACAATAAAAAAAAAGACAATTTTTTGACTGTTTTCAGCTGTTTTTATGCTGTGAACGAGTATTACGCAGTCGGTTACACCCAACTTCAAGGTTTTATTTATTTTATTATAGTTATTATTCTTAATATGTGGGTTAAAAATGCACTAACCGAAAGTTAGTTAATTTATCTCGCACTTAGCTATAGCTTTATCTAATAGGCCGCCGAATCATCTTTAAAAATGCGCTTATCTAAAATTGTTCTTGGCGTTCTCAACATTTTAACCGCCAATTGGTGTAAAAAAAAAAAGCACATTAAACAGACTCTCATCTCATCAAGGGACCAGGCAGACAGACAGACAGACAGACAGTCCTGGCCATAAGCAAGTGTCAATTGTGTTTGCTGTTTGTTGTTGCGCTTTTTTATAGGTGGACAAGACACTTATTTAGCTGCCCTCAAATGGCAAAACTTTTTGTAATGTTTTGAAGTGCCTCTAATTAGATAATATGCGGCCGGGGCAGGAACAAGGAACAAGGAGCGAGGAGCGTGGAGCGAGGAGCGTGGAGCGAGGAGCGTGGAACGAGCCGTGCAGATGACGCCGCGTTTTCCTATGCAAAGTGACTGCGCGTGCAGTGGCCAATTTGAAGCGCCCCCCACGCGATGGCCTCAAATAAAAAAAAAGGCGAAAAGGCAAAGCCGAAAAGCCAAGCGCATAAAAAGAGGCGGCCGATGGCACCGCGTGCGCAATTTGAATCCTAATGGATGCGTGTGGCCCGGCCAAACGACTGGCGGACACGCGATGAGGCAACCGTCAGCACTGGAGGAGTGCGCACAGCTGGCCAGCTGCCTGGAAGGTGTAAAGTTCACGTGTGTCCACTTACCAACCCTGCAACCCACCCCCCACCCCCAACACCCACACTCCCACACACCAACCCCCGCCCACGCCGGTGACGTTTTATTAATGCTTTTGGAGTGCTTTCAATGTTTTATCGCGCATTCTGCTCTATGCCTCGGACCCGGACCCGGCACCGGCTCCGACTCCGACTCCGGCACGATGTCTATCGGTGGGCTTACCCCTTTCGGAGTGCATCGGCTTTTGCGTAATAACTTTTAGTCGGTCACTTTGCCCGGCCATCCCACACTCTGGTATGCAGTCCATAAATAGCCGGCACTTCTATTATGATTATGGTTTCGAGCTGCGCTGACCGCTGACTTTTATCTAAATGGGTCTTTTGTTTGGCTGGCGACTAATGTAGTAGGCGTAGCCATGCCCACTCGACAGTCTATATAATATCCTCGCTTGATTACAGACTTTTCGACTCGCTAGGAAGCAAATTGTCAAGGACCCGAAGGGTTGCTGGCTAATTAAGTTGTCATTCCAATAACCACCAACATCGAACATATGTCACTCATCACGATATCAGCCATCAATACCACTAATGACACCCACTATATAGCTATATAGCACTAAACCCAGTTGATCAAAAACTAAGTTTAAACCAGGCATTGTAACTGTTATTAATTTTATGGTAAAACTTGCACTTAACAATTAATTTATTTATTTATTTATTTTATTTATTTATTTATTATAATTCCTCAAAGAATTTTAGAATTTATTTGAAAATTTACAAAATAATAGGCACATTTTCAAATTTTCAATATCAAAAATAATCTTTAAACTAACAGAACCAATCACATTTAGTGAAAATATCAGAATTAACTTGTGCTCAAGTGGGAGAATCTCTAAAATGTAATTTAAATTTGAATTCCAGGCTTAAATCTCAGGTTACGTACACCCCAGTTTAAGGTCTTGGATAGTTTTATTACTTAAACGGTAATCTGCATTTTGCTTAAAATAAAGCTGCTTTGTTCAATTGTAACAAATTTGTCTTAAAACGAGTCCTTTCTTATACTACCTACTCATAAGTTCCTGTCAATATAATTAAAATAGAGATTAACGATTTATCCGGATTAGGTATAAAAAAAACTTATTTCTAGATTTCGTGAACTTAAAACAGCACTGTTTAAATTGAATACTGTATTTAAATTTCATTTTAAATTCAGAATTTGCAATGAACCCTTAGGCCTTTAAAGATTTTTCAAAATTTTCAATTCTGGTATAAGAAAAGAACTACTTTTAAGTCACCCAATAAATGATTATTCGAAATCTTCTAGACGACCAATATATTCTTGCTTAACATAGCATAAAGTTAGTTCTTGTTGATCTCTATCGCCAAATCCTTGAAAAAATTATCACGAAATAGATATCCTTTATTCAATCTTCTCTCCTCCATATGCTACGAAAATCCCTGAAAGTATGCAGTAAAATATGGAAGTCGTTAATATATTATTTATATTATATATATTATAGAGATATATATATATATATATATATATATATATATATATATATATATATATATATATATTTATANNNNATTTATATTATTTTATCAAAACGGCTGCCCAAAGCTACCCAAAAAGTTTTACAATAAAAACAAAAGCTTTATATTGATTTTAATTTCTTTGTTAATTTATTTGCTTACCTAGTTTATTTGTTTACCTAGTTTTAGTAGTCGGCTACTATAATTATCCGTTTATATAGTTTATTACACTTATTCACGAATTGAAAAGAATTTGTGTCCGTATGAACGAAATATTTATTTACTATTTGCTGTTATTGAAGCTAGACTTGAAATTTTGAATATTTTTACCCATATATACCTGTGTCAGATAAAGATTTACGATTTTTAAAATCTTAATATAGTTAAATACATCTCAGACAGATTATTCAACCTCCTCTAAAAAACGCACAAAAAGTGTTTGCATCGCAAACCGATATAATCTATATACCTATATCTTGGGGATGGGTAAGCCGCGAAAATTCATATTTCGCAACCAAATTGAGCAGAAAGTGTTCGGATGACCTTCTCGAAAAAATAGAGCCGTAAATTTTCGTCACGCACGCACGTATTTTTCAGAAATAATAATCAACATTTCAACTGTTTGGCAAGCAATTTAATTTGGAATTAAGCTGTGAAAGCAGTTGAAAATATTTGTAATGTCAGATTAGCATTATACAACTAAAAACCCGGCGATAGTTATAAGTAAAAGAAACATATTGTTCATAAGGCAACGACGCCTTGAAAAAACAATAAAATATATCATTAAAAAAATAAAAAAAAAAAAAGATTAGCATTAGCCAGGACCGATAAAAATTTGTGGCCTTTTTCGGAAACAGATGCAACTTGAACTTTGCACAGTTTTAAAACCAGAAATTATAAAAAATTAATATTAATATGCTCAAAAATGTGGACTTGTTTTCGAATTGAAATCTCGCATAAACTACAAACTGCTGTGATTTGCAAATCTTTTGAGCTGAACTCTGTTAATATCGCAGAGAAATGCTTTTAAGTGCATGTGCAAGGACATAAATTATCCACACTTGTATGTGTACGTGCACACACACTCACTCATATATATATATATATATATGTATGTCACTTTAAGGCATTTGACCAAGCAAATAAGCGAAAGCTGAAAAGCAGCTGCAGAACGTGGCGCTTTCAAGTTTTAACGCCAGCTACAAGACAGGCTAAAGCCCAAGTGAATTTGGCACCACGAGGACGACGACGACGACGACGACGAGGAACATGAGGCGAAGCCTGCAACAGCCATTTTGTTGGGTGTTGCCACCCACTCACACTCCACTTGAACCGTGTCGCCCCGCCCCCCGCCCCCGCCTCGCTCCTGCCCCTCCCACTGGCCCGTTCTTGTTGTGTATTTGTCTTTGGTATGCTGCGATTATGCAACAAGCTGGCAGCGTGTCCGGTTCAAAATACAATTTTTTGGCAATATGAATTTTTGAACAGCACTCGCTGCAAGCGAGACTCAGCAAGGCAGGCAGAAAAGGCTACAAAATCCGAGCATACACACACACATACTTACACACATACATACATATACAAAGGCAGCTGGGAGCCTTGAGCTCTGGCAAATGTAATCCCTGCTTTGGCGCACATTTCACGGCTGCCTCTCCGGCTTCCAGCACATTTAAGCCTTCGTTCAGCAGCCTCGCCCGATCCGAGTCCCGTTCCTAAACCTTGGCTTACACCTACTCGACGATACTTACATAATTGTGTCTGTGTGTGTGTGTGTTTGTGTGTGTTTGTAAGCTTTCTCTGTCCGTCTGCAATTCACGCAATTCCAACATAAATTCAGTCACCTTCGATTGCGGTCGCGGCTGTGGCCATTTGGCTTCTACCTGCGGCTCACATTTAAATTAAAAATCAAAAACAAATTTCTTTTGATCCTGGATTAAGTTTCATTTCTTGGCTTGCCCCTTAAAGTATGCCACAATATATAATAACAGAAATGCAGCCAGAATCGCACACTAAACTCGAGAATGCCAGCATAAAAGCCTATTGACTGATTAGCAAGTTTATGTATGCAATGTCCAGAAAAAAAAACACACACACACACAAAATTGTCACTCATCAAGCCAAAGAGTGAGGTTAGGTCGCGCATATTTTGTATATGCGATTGTCATTGAAAACCCCCAAAAACGGGCAGCCGGCAAATGAGAGCGTTGGCGTCAACTGCAGCAGCTGAAATGAGTTTGTGCGCGCTGTTATTTGCCGCACAGTGGTACCGAAGTCGATCAACGCGGCGGCCAGACGAAAATTTAACAGCTTTAATGTAATTTTACAGTTAATCAATGTACATATCATAACAACAACAACAACAAGGCAATGCCAGCCAAGTGCTGTATGTGTGTGTGTGTGTTTGTGTGTGTATGTGTGCGGGTGTACGCACAAACATATTTATGTATATTTTTAGTACACGTACAAATTCGCAACACTGGACGCAGACAATGTAGGAGAGAGCGAGATGGGCAGCTAGCCAGAGCGAAGCAGAGAAAGAGAGTGTGAGAGAGAGAGAGAGAGAGAGCGACATTATAAGATAACAGGCGAGTGAGCGAAAAAAGCTGAAAAAGCTTTGAGACCACTCCCCGAAAAGTTCAGGCGACGGCGCAACGTCGACGCACACAAAACAACCAATCCCAGGCATAAATATACAAAAAACAAAACACACACACAGACAAAACGAAAAACAGAATCACACACACACGCACACACACAATGATAGAGGCAAAAGCAATGTGTTACAATGCAATTTCCCCGCCAAAGTGTTGTTGTTGTTGTTGTTTTTGTTGTTCTTGTTGTTGTTGCTGGAAGACCAACCCAAACTCAATTGTTTGGGGCAAAAGACAAAAAGGCAAGCTTGGAAAACTGGCACAGCCAAAATATGAGCAACAACAATAACAACAGAAACAACAATAAGATACACACACACACACACACACACACACACACATTGAGAGCTAACGGCACAGGGTGCAGCAGCCGTTTCCAATTGGAAGTGCAATCGGATTTCTAAGGGTTGGGCTCTCTGTTGGCGTGATTATGTCAGCAACAGCGTGTGTGTGTGTGTGTGTGTGTGTGTCCACCACCACCACCACCAACAGCAGCAGCCAGCAACAGCCATCAACAACATATGACTGCAAAGCAGAGCAGCGTTCGTTCGTCAGTTGCTTTCCAAGCGCCGACGCCGCCGCACTTGCTCCACGAGCGTTCGGTCGTCATTCGTGCCTCGATTTTCAAACTGCAAGCTTTGGTAACGGTAAAAACGTTGTCGTTACCTCGCGCTGCGTTGCCGTCGTCGTCGCCGTCGTCGTCGTTGCCGTCGTCGCCGTCGGCCAATGGCCATGCGCCAAAGTGTAAAAAAAGCAAGAGCCAAAAATGTGACCATTGAACGCTCTTGAATGTTTAATGCTAAATGCTGAATATTGCACGCTAAAAGTTAAATGTTAAATGAGAAATGAGAAATGTTAAATGATAAATGTTAAGTGATAAATGATAAATGATAAATGTTGGTAAATGGTGAACGTGTGTGTGCGATTCCCCAAAGAAAAGCGGCCACTTTAAGGGTCCTGCATATGTATATGCACATATATGTAAGCGTTATCTAGCCTATCCGATATCGCTCAGGCATGGAACTTTTGAAGCTAATGATGTTCAAAAGTGACTTTCTGTCCAATGGCAAATGTGACGATCGCGTACCGCCCATTAACCTAAGTCAATTGCCGGAGTTTCTATTGTGTAAGTCTGACCAAAAGTATACATCTCTCGGGACATATCAAAAAGACCCAGCTTTGAGATCTTAAATTGTTTTCATCGAAATAAAAACATGTCTCTAATAATTGAGCAATAATATATATATATATAGGATATCTGTTCAAAGCAAAAATGTTCAGAAATCCCTTGCAATTAAATTTACATAATTTGTATTATTGTTTACATAGGGATCTTGCGATAATTTTCTATTATTTTTCTGTGTAAACATAATAAAAATTATGTAAATTGAATTCCAAGGGATTTCAGAATTTTTTTACTTTGCACATACAAACTTAAATTCATCAAAACAGAAGCAAAAGATAATAGAAAAATATTAAAATCGAATTAATCTATAAAAATCGCATATAAAATATGGAGCTGCACTTTTAATTTCAAGAGTACTCTATCTGTATCTATTGAATATAAACAGATATTTCCCAATATATAAAGGCAGTAAAAAATTTACTTCAAAGACCACATATTAATAATTATTATAATTATGAATACTATACAGATATTTCTCTTTACAAAACAGTTAACATATAAAGTTTAGAAACCATATATATATTTAAGTTTCCAATTATATAAAAAGCATTTCAATTATTAATAATTATATTATTAGGATTAAACCGAAAAAAAAATTAAAGAATTCTGTAAAGATTTTTCTCGTTACAAAACAGTTAAATATTAACTGGAGAGACTTTATAATATATAGTTAACTTATGAACTTTAATTGAAGATAATTGGATCTCTTTTCGCTCTCACATACAAAACAAAGTCATGTTCAGATATGGATCCAATTTAAGTTATCTTAAATATACGGAATATTTGACAAATCGCTTGCATATCAAAATTCCACTAAAATTTTATTGGTAAAAATTTTGGATCAGCTGCAGTTTAATTTTTGAAACAGCAAATGAACTATTATAGAGTTATAAAGTGGTGAGAAATTGATTTATTAATAATGATAATAGTTGTTTAAGGAAAAGTTAATACACCAGTTTAAAATAAAACTTATGAAAACTAAGTTAAATTAGTTTCCTTAAAATGCACAATAAAAATTAGATTTTTGGATACCAACGTGTAAAATAATGATCTTGTTGAAAAGTTTTTCATTTATGGGTCAAGCAATTTAATTTTAAAAACATTTATTCGTTTTCCTAAAAATTATAAAAACAAAAAAACACTTAAACAATTAATTTTAAGTGTAGTTCTTCGTTAGAAATAATCGTTGATTTTAATTACAATTTGGGGCGGTCTTTTGGAATGTTGGCGGTCAGATAAACCTTTTGTAAATCCAAAACAGGCCCAGAATATCCCATTTACATTTTTCATAATGACAGCTTTTAAATAGACGACAAACCAGATTCAAATTACAAGCAAATAGCTCAATTAAAATTCATTTTGAATTGATTTACGAGAAAACGAGAAACGAGAAACGAATTGGGAAATTTAAAGAAATGCAAATGGGTAAATCGGGTTAAATAGGGATACGATTTGAGATGGCAATTAATGATTGCAACACGTTCTCCGTTCATCCGCAGCGACGATACCCAAGTGTGGCGGTTGCCACGAGCTGATCCTGGACCGATTCATCCTGAAGGTGCTGGAGCGGACCTGGCACGCCAAGTGCTTGCAGTGCAGCGAGTGCCACGCCCAGCTGAACGACAAGTGCTTCGCCCGGAACGGGCAGCTCTTCTGCAAGGAGGACTTCTTCAAGTAAGTAAATTTCTCTAATGGCAGGCACCCGGGCAACCAGCCCGGGTGCCGTATCGCCAGCTAATGTCGCCCCCCGGTTTAATGAAAATCACCCGTTGCCCCGTTGCCAATGTTCGGGTCGAACAGACGTTATGGTACAAAGTGTTCCGCTTGTGATATGGGCATACCGCCCACCCAGGTGGTGCGTCGCGCCCAGGACAACGTCTATCATCTGCAGTGCTTCCTGTGCGCCATGTGCTCGCGCACCCTCAACACGGGCGATGAGTTCTACCTGATGGAGGATCGCAAGCTCATCTGCAAGCGCGACTACGAGGAGGCCAAGGCGAAGGGTATGTTCCACTGCTGTTCCCGTTCCGGCGGCTAACGAGACGCATCCTTACATGCCATGCCATGCCATGCCATCCCATTGCAGGTCTCTACTTGGACGGATCGCTCGACGGTGATCAGCCGAACAAGCGGCCGCGCACCACGATCACCGCCAAGCAGCTGGAGACGCTGAAGACCGCGTACAACAACAGCCCGAAACCCGCCCGACATGTACGTGAGCAGCTGTCGCAGGACACGGGCCTGGACATGCGGGTGGTGCAAGTGTGGTTCCAGAACAGGTGAGTTCGAGCTTGCCCCGATCCGTTGCCAACTCTGAAAACTTAATCTTGAATGTGCTTTAGACGCGCCAAGGAGAAGCGACTGAAAAAGGACGCGGGCAGGACACGCTGGAGCCAGTACTTCCGCTCCATGAAGGGCAACTGCTCGCCCCGCACTGACAAATTCCTGGACAAGGATGAGCTGAAAGTCGACTACGACAGCTTCAGCCATCACGGTACGTGCCAATCTCATCCCTGCTCAAACAGCCCCAAACAGCTTCTCATTTCCGTTCGTTGCCGGTTTTCAGATCTTAGCAACGACAGCTACAGCACCGTCAATTTGGGCCTGGAGGAGGGCGCCTCTCCCCACAGCATACGCGGCTCCTACATGCATGGCAGCTCGAGTCCTTCGCAGTATCCTCCGAGCAGTCGCTCGCCGCCTGCTGTCGGCCAAAGTCACACGTTCGGCTCGTATCCGGACAACATCGTGTACACCAATATCGGTAAGTATTTTGTATATTCGAATGCGGGCGGATTTAATACGGATTCGTTTCGTTGGTATTTCAGATCATGCAGTGGGCTCCAATTTACATCCTAGCAAATCACATAATCGCCTGCACAGTAGCAACAATGTTTCGGATCTGAGCAACGACTCCAGTCCCGACCAGGGCTATCCGGATTTTCCGCCCAGTCCCGACTCTTGGCTCGGCGACTCCGGCAGCACCAACAATACCAGCAACAACAACAACAACAACAACAACAATGCGAATAGTAACAACAACAACAACAACAGCAGCGGAGGCAGCGGGCCCACCTCCAACTCAAATGCCAGCGCCACCCCCAACCCAGCAACGCCCGGCGTCCATTACTGATACTCAAAAATACTTTTGCGTTATTTTGAGATGCAGTCGCGCAATCTGCTGCTCGCAGCTGCCCAACAGCAGAAGCATACTTCGCAGCGACAGCACTAACGACGCCATTTTGAAAGCTCTTCTCTGGAACACTTAACAGGAAAAGCTTCACAGTTAACAGTGGCGCGATGCGAAAAGCTTTTGTTGTTTTTGTTTTGACTGCATTTCGGTATATGCACCAATTTTTTTGTTTTTGTTTTGATTAATTTTACTAATGTAACACAATTTGCTCAAGATTTAGTAATTTTCATTCAGTTGACACTCGATATAAACGATTCAAATACGAGTGGCTTGAGTGCATAAAAAGTGCATACGGAAATGTTAAATGATATTAATGTGTGTGTATTGCTTTAAAAGACAAACTGGCTTAAATAATACTTAATGCTAGAATTACATCACTTTTTGGCCTTTCCGCTTTTGTTCATACATACATACATTCATCCTTGGTATTTTAGTGTAATGTAAATATTGTATATTTGTGTATAGTAAACGAAACGAACTACATTTTAAATTAAATTAAGTCTGTATAGGGTCATACAAATGTGTGGGGGGACAGTGCACGACATTTATTAAGCCGTAACCCCAAAACCAGTTATTTATTGCTTTATATAGGAATACGAGAATTGCATAGGAGAAATATCAATTACGAAAAAGTGATGTCGTATATACATACATATATCTAAAGTGAAATAATACCAAAAAAAAAATATAACAAAAAAACAAAACGATTTCAAGCAAATAGAAATTTCAGTAAAATGCAAACTACGTAAAACACAAATGATAACGAATTTTTAAATTTATTGTGTATTACAATAAGTTTAATAAATTCAAATAAATGCGATAAAAATTAATTACTATTTGACATGTAAGAATAAATGATACAACAATTGTTAAAAATCACGAGTTTTTCTATCCAAACTCTTCACACTCCAAAAAGAGTTTATTTATGAAAAAGACAAGGAAGATTATAAGAGTAAGACTCGAGCATGGAGTGCCCGAATAGAAGATACCCTGGACCCAGCTGCCAGCTGTCGTAAGCTGATTCTTGAATAACTTCTAAATTATTCGTATAATCTTTATACAATTTTCAGGACTTCAAAATACGATCCATATGTATGTATGTACAAGCCAAAACTCAAAGCTGTAGTTAATTGATTTTTTTCAATTTTGTGGCAAGTGGAAGAGGTATCCAAAAAGATAAATATTCGATATCTGAATTTGCCTTACGAGACTATACTAAACTAAATTTGGTCGCTTTAACTCTTCTTGTTTTTGAGATATGCTGAGAAGCCCGGTTTAAAAAGTTAAGATTAGAAAATGTTAAAATAACACGAACTTAAAAAGAAGTCCGTTACAAACATTTGCAAACAATGAGTTCGGGATAGAAAATTGAAAGTTGGATTTAATTGTGGGAAATAAGTAGCAAAGTTGCATCGAATCAGTAAGCCACATAATGCATTTAAATTTCTTAAATTAAATTAGATAGACATTTATAAAAAAAAAAACAAATAAGGCTTCATATGTTTTACACTTCTGCTCATAGAAAGGAGAGGAACAAATCGAATGGAGTCGAGTTCAATCAAAGCTCTCTGCCCTTTGCTTTCTTCTCACTGCAACGCTCTCTCTCCCTCTCTGTCTCTCTCTCTCTGTCTGTGTTTGTCTATCGTACGCTCCTTCTACTATTTCATTCATATTGAGCGCGCCGAGTTGCCGTTTGATCTGGTACATCTGTTCTGTTCTGCCGTTCTGGCCTGTCTTCTGTTTTCCTCAGTCTCTTTTCCAACGTTCGCGCAACGACATCTAGTACCGAGGGAGCTTTTGATGCGCCAGGCGCTTAAACTTACCATTTAGTTGATTACAATTATATAAAATGCTTAAATAATGTTTTGTCAAATGAGTTGTGCAGTAATTGAAAGCCCTCGAATTTTCACGGTGCGTTCGAGAGTTCGATAAAAAGTTCTATAAAAAGCGCTGAGCACTCTTCGAATTCAATTTTTTTTTTTTGGTTGTTTTTGTTGTGCGTGTGTGTGTGTGTGTGTGTGTGACAGAAAATGTGCTGCCAAATTGAAAAACAAATGTCGTAAAACGTTCTATTTTTATTTTTCAGTAAACTACAACAAACAAGCGCAGCCACAGCAATTTGTTGCGGTTGTTGTTGCTGTTATTATTATTGTTGTGCTGTGAGTGTGTGAGATGCAAATGTGTAATATGTTTTTGTTGCGACGCCAAATTGCATTTGCGGCCGATACGCCGCTCGATCCTTAAACTGACACATCGGATATATCGGCCACAGCCAGTTAAAAGTCCACAAAGTAACTCTCTGTCTCTCAACACAATTTTTTAAACTCTCAACAACAACATTGTGACCAACTCGCATCCGTTCGCTCCGTGCGTTTTCTCCAATAATGCAAATTCAATGTATGCCAATGCTGAAAGTAATTTTCGTGCTGTCAACAATTGTCACGGTCACAGGTAACACGCACTCACGAGTGAAAGCACGGCGACCGCGTCCGGCGTTGCCAGATCGGTGCGTGTGCAGCTGTTCATTGTGACGTCTCTCATCTCATTTCTCTGCTTCCTTTCGCCTTGCCTTCTACGCCAGATTGTTGTTCGAGCCGGATTTTACTGTTGCGCCAGCACACGCTTCAGATTGAGGAGCATGTGGTCCAGCTGGTGAACCAATTGGAACTGCAGCAGCAGCAGCCGCAAATCAGTGTCGATGGGCAACCCTCTGCACAGGATATTTTCGCCGATGCGGCGCAAATGCTGCAATTGTCGCCGGATTTGGGTTTCGACGGCGAATTGGCGTCCATTGCGACAACGGAGCGCGACCGGAGCACAGAGCCTTGGTCCCTAGACGAAGAGACGACAACGACGACAACGTCGACGACGACAACAACAACAGCAACAACTACAACATTGACCTCAATAATGACAACGGCAACCGGGGAACCGCCGCCCGACGACAACGAAGGCAACGACAACAACAACAGCACACCGCCGCAGCCGGCCACAGACGCCACCACATTTGACCTGAACGCAGTTGGGCCGACAACGATGAGCACAGCGAGCAGCCCGAAGCTAGTGGAAGACCTGAGCTTTAAGCTCCCCTGCAGCGAAGGCTACATGAAGTACTTCTGCATGAACGGGGGCAACTGCTTTCGCTGGGGAATCAGCGCCGACAGCTTCAGTTACTGCGAGTGCGCCGTTGGCTACGTGGGCGAACGGTGCGATTCAAAGACTGAAAACGGTAAGCAGTGCATAAAATCGTAACGGTTAAATCACAGCATTGAATGCATAAGACTTATCAGCTATTTTCCTATTGCAGGAGTTTATGTACCGTTGCGGCCCACAACGGCCGAGCCGCAACTGAAGACGGCGCACATTGTCTTCTCCTTCCCGATGCTCGTTCTGCTCTCGACTATCTACGTTCTGTTTGGCGCCGTTTTCATGCTGCGCAATGTGTCGGCGCAGCGGCGCAAGCAGCAACAAATTCATTTGCACAAGCAGCGCTTTCTTGTTAGCTGCTAGAGAACAGGGGGCTGCCAACTTGTTTTCTATATATTGTTTGTTTTTTTTTTTCTTTTGCTCGATCTTTTCGACTTGGTTAAGAGGAACCAACTAACGTTTTGATTTGGAAACTGACTTTTGTTTCACAATTTGTTATAAATGCCAAGTTAGGCATTTTTCTAAGATTCTTCTTCTTTCTTTACGTTGCGCAACGCTTTAATTTATTTAATTACATATAAACTGTTTTTGTAAATTCTTTGTATTTATAGTTGCAAATAAGAGCGCTCTTTGCTTTAGAAGCTTCGGTTTAAGCTTAGTAGATTTGTTTTTGTAGTAACATTTTGTTACGCTATTTAGTATGTATTTAATTTTTAAATTTAGCGTTTATCACTGTTAATATTAATATTTTTGTAACACTTTGTTACGCAACTGAATCGAACAAAGATTGCAATTAATTCATGTATTTATGAACAAATTATTTTTGTAATGCATTAAAATCGGGACTCAAAAGTTTATAAAACTTGAAATGATGTTGCACGTGTTTTTATTTTATTTTATATTCTATATGTATATATTTTCAATTTTTTTTTTTGTTTTTTTCTTGTTTAGAAGGCAGTTTTTGCTCTTCGATTCGACCATTCCAATATATGAAAGCTCAAGTTCAGTTTAGTGGAGCACACTTGCGTTTTATATTTTTATAATATATATTTATCCAATATTTCGTCCAAAAATTCTTTACAAATTTCTTAGAACTTACAGTTAATTGTATAGTAGAAATTATTCAAAAAATTCTTAATTTCATCATTTCATGGATGAGTTTTTTTTGTTTTTATCATGATCATCAATATGACAATGGTATGTATGCGTGTGTATGAGTATGTGTATGTGTGTGTGTGTTTGTTTGTGTATTCTTATAAATGCGTATTGATGGATTATTATACGAATATACGTGTGAACGAGATTGATTTGTGCAAATGCCGAAATTGAAGAAATGCCAGCATCAAATTCAGTTGGACCATCACTTTGACAGGGGTTTCCTCGACTATTGGTGGGTGGCGGGTGACAGGTGGTGGAGGTGGTGTTGGTGGAAGTGGTGGTGGTCGATGTGTGTGTTAGTGTATTCGTATATTCAGTAGTTTTTGTTTTCTTGAATATATGCTCATGTAATCTTGGATTAGGGATATGAAATTCGTACAAAAATGATTAAAATATGTAAATGTTAAAAATGTATTTTGCTTTTTTTTGCTCTTTTGTTTATCATTTAATTGTTGGTTTTACGTTGCGTTGTTTTCTTATTTGTTTTTATCATCTTTTTTTTCGTGTTTTGTTTTTTTTTTTTGTTTTGTTTTTAATAGTATGTAATATATATAATAATTATTAGTATTATTCGCATGTCACGGGCAGGTCCTGTGTTGTAACATCTGCCGCGGCGTTTTTCTCCTTTAGATCCTTAGCAATATCCTAAAAAATTGGGCGAAAAAACGTGCGTTAATTTTGATTTCATATATATTGAGATGTATATAAATATTTAACAGATGGGAGTATGAACACAGAGCGAAAGAAAAAGCAACTTAAAGCACAACAACAACAATTAATGATAAAAATGGGCAAATAACCTTTGCCGACGTTACGATTAAACAACGAAAATAGTGATACCAAAAATAAAGAATGGAAATTAAAAAAAAAACGAAATTCCGATGGTGATTTCTCTCATCTTTTCTTTTAAAATAAAGTACAGTTGTAAAGTCTGCGTTTAAATGCGGCCAGAGTTGTTAGATCAGGGGATCGGAGTAAGGTTGTGCGTGTAATTTTGAGTGTGCGTTTAAGTGTGTTTGTGTATGTGTGTATGTATGTGTGTGTGACGGAGAACAGGATGAGGATGGAGAGGTATTTAGGCGTCAGTATTGCGTTTGTATTTGGTTAATATAAAAATGTACATTCAACCGTTGCACGTCGATTGTTTTTTTTAGTAACATTCCACTTTACATTCCATTCACATTCACAGTCTAAGATCATGCAGTTAGTTACCAGCAAGAGCGAGCATAACAGGGTCAACGATTAACATAACCATTACATTTAACAGACTACTGCAGAGCGGACTACAGCCGAACAACGGGAGCAACACCATTTACATTAACATTTAACTGTAACAGGCTACTGCAGAACGAGAATAGCAATGTAAACTGCTTGGTTACTGCTTGGTTCGTTAGGCAAGCGTACAAGAACAACAACAACTGATGCATTCGAGAAGCACAGAGCAAAGAACAAATAGCAATGAGCGGGAAAAACAGTTAGAGATAGGAGACCAACGCAGGATAAATTTGGAATTGTTTTTAATGGCGGTTTTTGATTGTTGAGTGAGCTAGTGGGCGAGCGGGCGAGCGGCGAGTGTTAAAGAAGCTCGTTACGAATGTGTCTATGGGTAGATAGGTGTGGTGAGGCAGAGTTGAGTTGAGTTGAGTTTCGATTGTGTTCGGTTGTTATTCACCTCTTGAAGCGCAGCATTTTCTACGTCCGCAAATGCACCCAGCTTTGTTAGGCTGCTGATAATGTTATCGTTAGCTCTTTTCATATCCTCCAGCTCCTCCTCCTGCACCTTGTCATCGTTCCCCCGCAGGCTGATCAGCTGTTCGGTAATTGTGATGATTTCCTCGCTAATCACCTCAGGCTGTTCAACATTATCCTCTTTCTGGCTGATGATCACCTCTGTCTCGTCCACATTCGCTTCCGCCTTGCTGATGCTCGCCGATTGTTCAGCCAGCTCTTCGTCCTTGCCGATCAGCTGTGGGTTGTCAAGTTGCTCTTCCTTAATCGAGTCCGAGTTATCCTCATCGATGTCAGTTATAATCTTAACGGCAGAATTTGTAAGTTCGTCGATAATGTTCTCGAATAATTCATCTTCAATTATGGGTGAGTTTTCCTTATCCTGCTCCGTTACGATATCTGCCGCCTGCTCGGTTATCTCCTCAACAATTGCCTGCGCCTGATGCTCAATGTCAGCCAAAATGGCATCCTGTTCCACTGGCGGTGCAATCTCCTCCTCCTGCTTTGCCTCCTCCTTCACGAATTTATCGTCGTTGTCCTGCGCTTCATCGTCTGCGGCCAATGCAAACGCAGAAACACGAGAGGGCGGCGGGGACTTGGGCAGTGGTGGCGGTTGAGTGGACTCAACTGCAACCACATCAGCATCGGCACTATCAGCAACAGAAACTAAAGCAGCATCGGAATTGGGTTCTGGAGCGGATTGAGGAGCCTCGGGTTCAAGTTCTAGAATGGGCACAGGGGACACAGAAACCAAAACCGTTTCTTGTTCGGGTTCGGGTTCGGATTCGGGTTCAGGTTGAAGTTCAGCCTGGAGCTCGTCTGCCGACTCGGTTTCAGATGGTGGGGCAACCAAAACAAAACCCTCGGGCTCAGAGGTCTCACTAACAGCGGCTATAATCGCCGCGACCACTTGTTCTTCCTCGGCGGCGGCGGTGGCGGTGGCGGTTTGCACTTCATCCTGGTCTTGGGATGTGGGAAGATGGTCGGATTTGTCGGTGGTTTCGTGGGTTGTGTTGTTAGGTAGTGGTGTGTTATTTTGGGTGTTGGTTTGGGTCTGAACTAACTCTGCGGCTGCAATGGTCTCGGTCTCAGTGGTGTTTTCAGTGTTTTCAGTGGTTCTGATAGTGGCTGTGTTCTCTGTGGCTGTAGTGTTTGTTATTGTTGTTTTTGTTGTTGTTGTTGTTGTGGTACTCGTATTTACAGTGTTGTTTGTTGTGGTGTCTATTTGTTTTACCTCGATTTGCGACTTGTTCTTAATTTGCTCGGCCTCGGACTCGGCGACGGGTGTTGGCGGTGGCGTGGCAGTCTCGTTGTTCTCACCAACTCCATTTGTGCCGTTCTGATGGTGCGGCTCGTCGTCAACATTGTTGGTGGTGGTGGTGGTGGTGGCTGCCGCCTCCGGCTCGGTTGGCCCGTTGGTCAACACTGGCTCGGCTGCGCCATGACCGTTGGTAACCACCTCAGCGGCATCGTTGCTACTGACGGGCTCCGGAACAGCGTTCTGCTCGACAGCCTCCACCTTCGACTCGGTGGTGGTGCCGCTGGTCTCCGGCTTGGCCGCCTCCTCGCTAACTGTTGGGACGGCGGACGTCTTCTCAGCGTCATTCGCCTGGTGCTCCTGCGATTGCTGTGGCTGTTCCGGCTCTCGGGCTGCACCATTTTCGGTGGGTTTCGATTCAACCTGGGCCGCCGCATCTGCAGGTGCTGCGTCCGCGCTTTGCTGCAAAATAATTCATTTGTTGCAGCAGTTGCACGTGCAAAAAACTCAAAAAAAAAAAAAACAAAATAAACTCATCGAACTTACCTCGGCTTTGTCCGCGACAGCTGCTTCTGCAGATGCTCCTCCTTCGCCTGATTCTGCTGGCCGCTCCGCTTCGCCATTCGTTGGCGCTGCCTCGGAACTTGCTGCGGCTGTGGCTGCTGCGGTTGGGGAAACTGGCTCCTCCGCCTTGGCTGGCTTCTGTTTGTCCTTTTTGCCAAACGATATGCTGCGGAAGGACCACTTCTTTTTCACCTTGTCCTTCTTGGACTTGGACTTGATGCTCTCGTCGGCCAGTGGTGAGATCTCCTCGGCGCCACTGCCCTCCTTGGGCGAGCCAGTCGATGCCGCTGCCTCGTCCTTTGCGGTTTCAGCAGCCACATCGCCTTCAGCTTTCAATGCCGCATCTGCGGCGCTTTTCTCGGTGGTTAGATCTTTATCGTTTTCAGAGTTCTCTTCGGTCTCCTTTTTCTACAGTCGAATAAATCAATAATATTAGCATCAAAATCTGTTCGATTAGATTAGAATCTGACTGTGACTCACCTCGCCCGCTGCCGTCGCATCCTCGCTGCCGGCACTCTTTTCCTTTGGGGTCGCTGCGTCGCCGTTTAATGCGGGCGCCGATGTTTGATCGACATCTTCAATTTTCTCAACTTTGCCAGCGACTTCGTCGCCCTCGCCAACCTTTTTTGGATCGGTGGTGATATCAATTGAACGCTTGCTCTGTGCTTTACCCATTTTGCTGAACCTCTTTAATTGCTAATTGGTTCTTGGTGTCTTCAATTCTGTAAATGCGGGTGTGCGACAAGAATTTAGGAAAATAACAGAACATTAATTGTTTTGTCTATGTTTTGATGTTATTTTGTTTTTGTTATGTTGTTTTTTTTTTATGTATTTTTAGTATAAATATATTTGTATATTCAAATTGTGTGTGTAGTTTTTGTTAGTTCTTGTTGAGTATCGAGTATCGAGAAATGGCAGCGCACACTTTAAATTGAACTTGCTAATTTATTTTTATTTTTACATTTGACATTTTAATGCACGCCAACTTTTACTGCAGCTACGAACAACAACAACAGCAACAACAACAACCTGCGAGACAATTCCGATCTCATTTAGAAAAGTGCGTTGTGCGTTTAATGCAGCTAATTTTGATAAGTCAACGATATAGACATATACATATATCTACTACTATATATTAAATGTTATTAAAATAATATACAGAGCCAGCACAACTTGTGATAAAATACCGCGTTTATCTTACAGTGTTTACGAATTATTTTTAAAATTTGTCACAAATAGAGATAAGCTTTTATTTTCGCATTAAAACTCAATTTTTCATCGTTTTCGTTTCGATCTTTCCTATTAGAGCGATATGATATAGTTGTTCATATAAGCAGAAAACTGACTAATATTAATACTGATCAAGAATATATATATACTGTTTACTGGTTACACAAATAATGACGAAATTATAATATTTTTTTATGGGTTTTAATAACTGCATTTATTGGGCGCAGCAATTTGGATGAAATAAATATTATCAGACAATTATTATTTATTTATATTGTTTTGCATAAGCGAAGTTGGCTTTGCCTTTATTTATGAATCGAGACGCAATTTGTGATTATGCACGCAGTTTTGAGTTGCTTTCATGAAAAATCGCAGTATGACTCAAATATTATTCGCAACTAGAATCAAATCGCGACAGTAGCTAAATAAATTAACACTTATCAGCAAGGAAAATTGAGTCAGGCAAACTTTTTCTGGGAAAAATAGCTTAACCCTAGATGCTTGCTCTTATTTTTTACACTTAAGTTTTTTTTATGGTCGAAACGATTTTTAGTTGTTGCCAATCGCTCTTCCTACAAAATGTATTTTATTTGTTAGTTAAACGATTATTTGATCTATTTGCAACATTATCTTAAATATTTGTTGGGTACTTTTCATAAAACGTTTCTTTCAGAAGAGAAAAGAGACGAAGAGAAAGCCAAATATGCATAAATCGACGATATGGCAACGCTGTTTAAACTTATGCAAATAGCAGTCACAAAATTCTGGCGTTAATTTAATTATGGTTTAACCAAATACATATATACGAGTGTGTGTGCATGTATGTGTGCATATGTCTATGTGGCCACAGTGGCACAGTGGCCACAGTACACTCATCTCTTACGCTATTCAGTCGGCTTATCAGTCGTAGCCAAAAGACAAAGCACAAAATCAAGAAATGAATACGGCTAAAGTAGACAGCAATTGCGAAACTGTTTCGGCCGGCAAATGAATCATCAAATCCAGGAAATTTTTATGAAGCAACACATGACGACGACGACGACAGCGGCGGCGGCAGAGGCTGACACATGCAGAGCAAAAGAGACAAAGTGCAAGAGAGAGAGAGAGAGCAAGCAAAGCGGGCGCGGCATTAAACCCCCTTTTTTGTGTTTCTTCTTCTTCTTCCATGTTGTCGTACTATGCGTCACTTTAAACATCGAATTACTCGCCTCGAACTCGGCAAATGAAACAGAAACCGTTGCACAGAATTGAAGCGAAGCGAGCAACGGATGAATATCCCAAGGGCGGCCAGCTTGGGGAGTTTCAAGCGCAAAATTTAAAAAGCGAAAAGTTTCGTCGTTGGTTTTAGGGGTTGTAAAAAAACAAAAAGCATATGCATATAGGAGCGGCTGGCGAGGACTTTTATTTGAAGCTGCTTTTTTTATCAGCCTTAAATGTACACTTATATATTTATTTGCAGTCTAACTGGAACAGCTGCGGAACCAGCTGTTCCTGCAGAAAATGCGAACTGTTCGATTGAGTCCTGTCGAATTTCAGCATTGCAACTTTTTGTGATATGGAAAACTTTTGACAAGAAATTAAATAACTAATTTTTAATTCTTTAAACATTTCTATTTAATTTAATTACATTTAAACCACATATTTAAACGAGTTCATCCTATCAAGGCTTGACTGTATTTACGTACATTCCATACGCACACGTGCATTTAAATTGTGTCATTCAATACGAACGAAAACGAAAAGAAAAACATAACGAACAATTTAAGAGCAAACTTCAAATTTCATCAGTCTCTCAACGTTTCGTTCAATGAACCCAACCAATCAAATTCACCTAACACCTCAAGCAGAGAGGCACGAGCCAACAACAACAACAAAGTAATTGCCGCACTTCTCTGCTTACAATATTTTGGATTCACCGCAAAGATTTATGTGAGTAAATCTAAAGCAAATTTGCCGCTAGGCCAATACAAAACATAAAAATTGAGGCAGCAATTAATTGGATCGTATAATTTGCAAATAAAATATCCAAGCGATTCGAACAAAATGTCGATGAGTAATCGCAAGAATATGCGAACGCACACACACACACAAAAGTACAAACAGGTGTAGCCGTAACTCAACCCTTACCAAAATAGACCGCACAATAACCAACTGTGCGCGTACCAAGTAAAAGCAGGCAATAACAGGCAAAAACAACAACATCATATAAAAGCGCAAGTAAAATTGCGGTATGACGCATCAGCGAGGCAAAAAGGACAGGAGAACAAGGACAACGAGAGCTTGTCAGCAGAGGGTTGCCGGCCGGCGTTTCGTTCCTACTACTACGATACTACTACTACTAATACTACTACTACTACCGAATACTACTACACTTACGCAACGGACAGCAACAGCAACGACGACGGTCATTGCCCGTCGTTACCATGGCAACGGCTCCACGACGACGCGTCGCTAACGCTGACGCTTGCGTTGACGCTGCGCCGCAGTCGGGCAGCAAATATGGGGGGTGTGTGAAAATACTTGAGCGCCGCCGCGGCCCACATAAAAAAAGGCGCACCAAAAATGTGACAGCGTTGCCAGACTGACGGCACACGACATGACATGCAGAAAATGCAAGGCGAAGGCGAAGCGTGTACGAGATTAGCACAAAACGAGATTTACATACATACGTATGTGTGCATGTGTGATGTGTATGCATGTACATTGCGCTTAATGTAATGCAAACACACACACACACACACACGTGTAACGAATACCTCCAAAAATCGGAGGTTCCATTAAAATTACTCAATTTTCGGCTGCGTCGGCATTGTTAAAAGCTTTTTAGCTTTTATTAGTTAAATTTAATTTAAACTTGACCTTTGATGTGTCGCACTCACACACACACACACACACACAACAACCTAAAAGCCGCTGGCCTCTCACGCCTCTTGCTTTTAAGCCGCGCCTTTGTTGTTGTTTTCAGTAAAAGAAAATTTATAAACGAAGGGACAAAGGAAAGCACAGAACAGAGAAGGCAAACAGGCACGGGAGCAGAGTGGTGTCGTCTATAAATAAAAGCGCATTTATCAACAATGAAACATGCTCGAAATGCAACACAAAGAGCTATATATATTACGGTATGTGTGTGCGCATGTGTGTGTGTGTGTGTGTGTGTGCCTCTATCTATGTATGTATGTGTGTTCAATTGTCTGCTCTCTATCAATTTTGACACTTTAAGCTGTTGTATTGCCGCTGCGGCTGCGCTTTCAATTTGACGCCTGCTACCCCCGCGTCTGCCTCCTCCGGCCACTAGAAGATCGCAGCCACCACAGATCCACGCTTCGGGACCAGACGATACGTAAATTAAATTGATTGTGCAGGAATGCGTACACTAGAGCCGGAGACCGGCCAACTGGACAAACATTAATTTCATGTCATGCTACACACACACACACGCACACACACAAGCACACATACATACATAAATATAAAGATTCCAGTTGGTTGCATTGTCGTACAATTCTATAGGGCATTTATAGCGCTGGGAACTTGGTAAGTGCGCGCGCACTTAAAGCCGCAAAGCAGACGTAATTGAACTTTTATAAACTAATCAAGCGAACGCCCACAGTCGCAGTCGCAGCCGCCGTTTCAGCCTCACTCTCCTTACATTCCTCTGCACACGCACTTGACAGCTGACACACACACACACACGCATACACATAAAGAGACTGCATCTCAGCTCATTCCTTCCAATTTCTTCAATCAGCCGCCAGGCGGCGACAGTCGCATGTACAAATATATATGAGTATAATAGTAAGAAAAGGAGCGAAGTGCAGTAGAATCAACAATAAAATACACACACATACACATACATACGTACAAGTGCTAGCATTGCATATTTGTCACTGCTATTGGAGACAGATATACATACATATATATTTATATATATGTATGTATATGTATGTTTATATTGCTGCTGCTGATAAGCCACGCCTAAATATAACACAAAACCAAATCACAAATCAAATGCATTATAAATATATATAAATATGCACATATACATATATATATTTGTAGTTATATATAAACATATGAAATGCACCCAAATGCAACAACATTGTCAAGAGAAAATATAACTACAACAGTTTTGTGGCCCACGCAGCCAAAAGCGACAGTCGAGAAATTGAGCGAAGCGCACTTTGAGAAATTTGTGCGAAAAGCAGAAATCAGCAACAAGAGAACGAAGAAGAACCAGAACAACACCAACAGCAAAAACAACAACAACAACAACAGCAGCAACAACAACAAATGAGCGACTCTCGGGGAATGTCTCAAGTAACCGGATATAATTGGTTGGCGCTGGGGCGTTGTTGTTGTTGGCGTTGTTGTTATTGTCTCTGTTGCTGTTTTCTTATGCGTTGCGACAATATGAAAAGGATACGTAAAATGAGTGCCATAATTAGTTACAAGCTGAAAACTCATATACCCCATACAAGTAGCAATACCACAAAAATACTGGACAAAAGAAAGAAAACATTTTTCAATTATCATTTCCGGTTAGTTCTTGACGGACGATCCGGCATTGTTACTATGTGTGTCTGTCTGTCTGTCGGACTGAATTCTTCACAATTATTGATATGTATAATAGAACCCCCTCTACGAACATAGCCCAAAAATAAAACATAACGGTAGTCGCCGATACTCACTTTACTATCTGGCAAAGAACCCCACCAATGATAAAAAAAAACAACAAAAATAAAATTTATATATATGAATATAAAAAGAAAATACAGTAATAGAGAGGAAGTTACTTAGAAGGCAAACCAATTGATAAACGAATCGAATGAGGCACAAAGAAACTCCGCCTATCGATTGCATTCCATGGGATAATTTTGTATGTGATTCACACAATAGAAATGAAATGTTTAATTGTTAACTTATTTCACTCCCATCCAATCTAGTGGTATATATAGCGCAGAGCGGGAGCTACGTGACCCCAACTATAATCCGCACACACCATGTGCCATATACTACATAAATTTACAGGCGAGTTATCTGACAACAGCATATCAAAATGATAAGCTAAAGAAAGTGATCTTGGCAAACATCATATATATATTTCTTTTTACGGACGTATGTATGTTCACCGCGATAAGACGTAAGTAGATAAAGTAGCAAAACCAAGCGAATTTCCAGGTTTAAAAAATTGCAATCGGGTTAAAAACGTTTAAAAAAGGTGAACGATTTTCCCGTCCATCTTCCCCAAAATATGTATTGCATATAAACAAAAAATCAATACATGAAAACTTTGATATTAGACATGGTTTCTCTCAACCGTTAACTAAAATGATTGATGAATTGAGGTTGTTGTTAATTATTTTTTTTATTTAACTTTAGTCGCACATTGGCCAAAACCCGCTACTAGCTCTGATTCTATGTGACTTTCTTGCTATTTGACTGCTTTTACTTGCAACGCAATCAGAGAGTGAAAAAAAAACATTAAAATCACTTGGCGAGACTAACGAAATCTGAATGTGCAGCTGGGTCAGTTTTCCTCCAATGAACCAGCAGTCTTACCACTTTAGCTAAAATTTAGCTACTCAGCATTTTTTTTTAGAGAGGAGGTTGTTAAGAAAGTTGATCGAAATTCGGCTTTTTACTATCACATAATTATCTGTCACATTAAACAAGGCTGCCAAGCCCAGAATTCCCATATTCCTAAAAATTTTAAAGCAGTTGCCACTTCAGGTGAACCTCTCTCCTTCAAAAAAAATCTAGTTTAATTTAAATATATACTGCCTGAGAATTCCATTATTAATATTTCATTATTTTTTTTTATTTATTTTATTTCATTATTTTATTTTATTTCATCATTTTCTTTTGTTAGCCAAATAAAACGACTTTTTGTGTCAATACAAGCAATGTGCGCCTTCAAACTCTCCACTGGCAACACTGACACTGACCGACAGTTTTACATGAGAGTAGTCGAAAACTTGAAACACGCACACACATGCAATTCGCAACAGTGTCGAAGGATGCGGATGCTAGTAGAAAGCGTAACTGGCGAACAAAATAAAATAAAGTGGGTTGCAGCGGCTGGCGGAACCGGTTGTTTGTGCCATTCTTGTTCTCTTCCTCTATGTTTTAGTCTCTGGATTTTGCGGCTAATTAAAACTTACGAGCGTGCAACAGCAAAGCGTATGATTGTGTGTGTGTGTGTGTATGTAGTTAAATAAAAAGTTGTAGTAAGAAAGGTAGTAGAAAAAATTGCGAATGCCAATTAGAATTGAGTTGTCACAAGTGGCGCGCGCATTGAGTATTCTAATTAGAAATTCAATGCGCTGCACGGAGACGCACACTTCGTCCAGACCACTTTGGCATTGTTGTAAACGGCGTTTTAATACACCATAAATAATTCATAAGACAAAACGACAATTGGCGAAAATCGACGCCCGCTGCTTCTGCTTACATATTTCCGGTACTTACTCTTTGTCGTGTGACGCGACGTCAGCTGCGCGGGTGGCCACAAAATGTATATGAAGAGAGGAGAAGGAATGTTCCTTGCCGTTTTTCTTTATTTAGCACAATGAATAGGAGAGCTTTTAATAAAAACAGTTAATAGTCAAGTGAACAAGCACACCAATGACAATGCGCACACTGCCAGAGAAAACACTCGATTCGTCAATGTTTAGAATAAGGCCGTCGCACAACAACCGCACACAAAACCGTTCAGCTCGAACAACAAACGACGACTGCTGCTGCCGTTCGACTCGCGATCAGCAACGAAGCACGCAGACAGAGACAGAAGCAGAAGCAGAGACAGCAGAAGGCAGCAAAATGAAACTTCTACTTCAGTCGCTTGCAGTGCAAGCAGAGCTGGAGCTGGAAGTAGACAAAGAGAGAAAGGCCGGAAGCGTCGGCAGCGGCGTCAACAGCTGAAATGCGGGCTCCAGAGGCAACAATATTGCATTAAGTGACCATCAGTAGCTATCGATAAAAGCGATAGTGATGTTGTTGTTCTTTCCTGCTGCTGCTGCTGTTGTTCTTCTTTTCTTCTTCCTCTTCTGTTGCTGCGCTGCGTGCAATGCGTAAGGAGTCAATAACAAAACTAATGAGCCTTGACGGCGGCAACATCGATGTTCGTATGTATGTAATTGTATTTGTGTACATGTACACACATACAGACGCACGCACGCTTTATTGCTTTATTTTGCCATTCATGCCTCACACAATGACCCCACATGGCAGCGAGCGGGCGCTGTTGCTGCTTCAGAAGCAACTTTAAATAAACAATGACACTACAATGGAACAAGAGGTGGGGGGAAGGCGGCAAAGAACTCATTGATTTTCTTCGCTTACACTACTCAGCGAAATTCTCTTGCAAGCTGATTATCGAACTGCTTATCACCAAAATTGAAACGAATTCGAATTCGAAAATTGGCAACATTCATCGAACAGACAAATACAAACGTAAACGTATTGTTTGTTAAATTCGAATGGAAAATGTGTTGACATGCCTTGTCAGTGGCTCACACCCCTCCCCCGCAAAACCTATTCCACACACACACACACACATATACACTTATGTATATGAAACATGTGTGTGAAAGATGTTGGTTAAGCAGCACTCTACGCCACTCCATCATCTCCGAAATACATATACATACATATAATTTTTTATATACAAGAATGAGCATATAAGTATGTATGTATGTATGTATGTATGTATATGTATATGTATTGCGGTTTGCTGCTTTGCATATAGTCGTCTTTTTTCTATCAAGGCAGCACATTTTCCTCACCCTTCTTCTAACGCTAAAATCAAACCTAACCACTTGAAATACTACTGTCAAGTACACACATATTTACCGTTACGTACACATACACACAAGTACTTGTTTATTTATAGCAATCGATGGCGCGCAATTTAAATTGTTATTAATGCTAATTCAACAAAAAGCAGCAGCGGCCTCTTATGTGTACACAAAAAAAAAAAAACAAATATGCCACATTCAAAAATATTCGTAGGCCAAGCGAAAATCAATCCGCAACAATAACAAACAACAGCAATAAGATGATGATGAGCAGAACACGACACGAGAGACGGTGGCGCAGCAGACAGGTCGGGCCGGCCGGCCGGTCGTTCGGCCGCAGATAAGCGGAGGCAATGCTGCCTGATCGGCACAAATTGCGTTGTTTGAGAAAAGCGAGCACTTTTGTTGTTATTGTTGTCAAAGCTCAAGTGAAAATCGAGTGCAGCTCGATAGTTATTACGAATGATGGCAAAAAAAAATATTTGTATAGACCTTAAAATACTTATTTTTCATTTACTAAAATCATAGGGAATACGGAAACTTTTTCTTGCCACTTAAATTTTTTAGTTTTAACCATTTGTTATTATCTTGCAAGAAGTTAAATATTTTCGGCGTGAAGTTGCCTAACAATTCAAGTCACCCACGCCCACAAACCGCAAATTGCACTTGACGGACAGTACATAACGGTATTGCAAATATTGCCCACAGACTTACAGTATTTGCGTTAATAAAAACCGCAGTCGGTAACAACGTTCACAGTTCCCCCAATAAAAAAAAAAAAAAACAATAACGAACAAATGTCAGCCCCTGCAGCACCCCAGCCCAACCCCCCGCACACCATCATCCAAAAGTGTGTAATTTGAAGCGACTTCAATCCAGCCCCGAGCTAAGCATTAATACGGTTTAGAATGCCAATCGCATACCCAATGCACATCCAACAGAAAGGACAGATATACAGTGAAGACTCGAATAACAAATCGAATTTAACATGAAAAATAAATAATAATAATAAACTGTGGTGCTAAATGAGAAATATTTTAATTTGATATATTTTTCATAATAAATAATCCTAATTTGGAATCAAACATCCCACACAGGTAATAAATATTGGCTATAGCGGCGAATGCAGCCTGAGCCGAGTATTCACCGTACTGACTGCATACACACACACACACACATGCACGCGCTCTCACACAGACAGGCACGTAAGTGGCGACGCCAGTTAGGGCGGTGGCTGCCAGGCAGCAGGCTAACTACTCTCGTGTATTTTGTAGCTTCGCCGAGTGCAAACTTGCGACGCAATACTTTTATAAGAAGTCAGATTTTTTTTCTTTCTCTTATTTGTATTTTTTTTCTTAAATCTAAATGATCATCTACCGATTAAACTAAACTAAAAGCCACATTTTGAGTTAAACATTAGACAAGGATATTTTTAGCGAACAAGTCCAAGCCCAAACGTGTTGGCAAGTGTAATCAGGGTCAAACAAAGACAACGACAACGACAATGAAAAATAAGTCAAGTCAGGCATCTTGAACGAACAAGGCAACAGCCGCAGACAACAACGCACCCATACTGTCACACTCGCACTCTCACTCACACTCGCACAATGTACATGTGGATATGCTTGCATATACACGCACTCACAAAGAATGAAGCGGAAAGGCAAGGAGCGTACGAGTGACAGCACAAAGCGTAAAAAAGGATAAATGAAGCACGCAAGGGAAGAATGTTGATAAGCAACGTAGAGCACAAGGCAGGCTACAGAGAGCAAATGAGACAGAAGGAGGGAGAGAGCAAGTGAGAGAGGGATAGAGAGAGAGAGCCAAACGGACACAAAGCCACCGGCAGCGACGCCGACAGCGGCGACGTAGTGGCAACGCCGACGCAACTGCAGGCGGCACACCCAAAATTGAAAAAAGGCTGCAAATAACGCTAAAAACTATTAACAGTCAAACGTGTTGATCTGGTTAAAATAAAACATCCGATATGTATTTATGCATTTTTTTGTTTATACTTTACGTAAAGTTGCTGATTTATTTGGCAAATTTTCGGTAAACGCGCCCAGCCCACACACTAATACATTGGCAAGAGTATGGCGTCCTTTTTGAATTCTGTACGCTTGAGTTGTCTGCGGCTTTATATCAATGATACTTGACGAATTATTGAACAATGGAATTATTTTAAGCACTTGGCGTATGTGAATTACAATTTCGCATACTTTTGTCCACAATTTCAAGTCATAATTCACAAAAGTCTCGTCCTACACTCGCATTCACACACTATTAAAACTCCAAATGTACATATACAAAGCGTTATACAGAATTTCAACAGCAGCACTTACACATACAAAGGCACTCAGACAGCTTGGCTTGGTTTTTTTTCAAATTTCGTGATTGCTATTTTTTTTTTGCGTTTTTCGAACTCATTTTGAATGAAATGAATATTGTAATTTGCATTTACCTGGCTCGTTACTTATATTAACGACACGCACTTTATTCTTATATTCTGAATTTTCAAATATAAACCGCAGTTTGTTCTTTCTTTAAACTACTTTCTGTCTCTTACAGAGCTGTCAAACAAACCGAATGCGTTGAAGCAGAGTGTGTGTGTGAACAAATGGGCACATTTTTTTCATTTTTATTCCCTTAACGTAGCTAAATGCCGCCGATACCTATCGATAGTTTTGCCGGTCTTAGATAGTGAAATGGACGGGACCAATCGACCACTGCCGAATTTAAGCCGCGGCCCTAACCGCCGTTCTAACAAACTTGTTGAGTGCCATAAGCTTGTTAAATTTTGATTAAACCTATATGCTGTAGATCATTACGTGGCTAATAAGGCAAGTAAACATTGTTTTGCAAAATAAAGTCGGAGTGCCTTTCAGAATGTGCACTAATAAGGTTATAAATGATTGGGAATATCGATACATGTCCAATATATCGATGGAGTTTCGTCGACCACTTACGCTAGCGTCCTGATTTTTACGTCAAGTTAGGCATTCTTGGTATGTTTTTGGTATATTCAATACCGATTTAAGGTATTTTCACATTGTCCGTAAGTGGTCACACAATATAAACAATGTACAGATTCGGCGGGAAAACTCTTTTAGGAGGCGCTGAAACAAAAGTAACTTAAACGCATTCGAAGCAACAAATAAGACTGCTAGTTTAAACATTGATATGCCGCGAACGTCAAGTCCTCGCAAGCGCTACTGCGGCCTGGGCAACCATTATTTACGCCCGCCTCACAAGACCATCACCGACGATAAAATATTGAGCTTCGCCAGGCACATCAATCCTGAGTTGCGAAACACGACGCTCCTCTGCGGCAGTTGCTATGAAACGTTGGTGAAGATCTACAAAGTCAAAGTGCGACACGCCATACAGCTGCAAAGGGGCAAGAAGCGTGCCGCCAAGACAAACTCCATTTCGGACGTCAGTTCCAGTCAGCAGCTGCAGACGCAGAGCTCCAGTGCACTGACTGCCTATTCCTCGACATCGGAGAATTCCAACAAATCAACGTCAAGCGACAACCAACCCTCCACAAGCAGCTCGGCCAAAAGAAGGCGTGCGGATCCGCAGCCGTCCGGCAGTGACGACGTCGATGATGATGATGATGATGATGAGCCAATGTTAAGTCTGAACGCGGTGAATGGCACGCGGCTACCCAACGTTCAACCCATTCCCAAGCGACGCCAGTTTGTGCACTTGAACAAGGATGTGATGGACATTTACCTGACCGGCACCACTGGGGGGTGAATTCGCCTTGTATCATAGTTAAATATATATATATATTTTAAGTGTTAATTATCGAAAGTCTGGATTGTGTGTTATGAACTGTTCCTTGGGCTGGTCATCCTTTATCTCTCAAAGACCTACTCCAGATAAACACTATGGTAATTATATACGTTTGTCGTAAATTAATGTAGCTATCGTTTAGTTAAGTGCAACCAAAGCACAATAAAAGCAATAAGAGAACATCCTGAAAGAAAGAGAAAAAAACATCTGACTACGCTCTGATCGAGATTTGTCGACTAGGAGATCGTTTTTACTCAAATTTGCAGAAAAACTCAGAATCTGTGATTGTTTTTTCCCTTTCCTTATAAAATTAATTCAGAAAGTATATACAAAAAATTTGGCTATTTATATAAGTGCGACCCCATAAAATAATACTTTATACATTTTAAACTAAATTTAGGGGCCCAGTACTTATGGCCAGGACGTAGAAGTGACGTGTAGGGGACTTCATCTCTTAAGCATCAGATCATTGGCTGTGCTGCTTCATGCTGAAGCAGGTGATGAAATTGAAATACTGTTGTTTTGTTGCTACAAAAAAATGCCCAATCAAGTAATTTATCTCATTCTGGAAAATCTATTAAAAATGTAAGTTACAGTGTTTTTGTGAAATTTCAATTCTGTCTTTAGATAATGCTTTTTGTAGTAATACTCAATGCAAAAAGTGAAATCAAATGAATTAAATCGAATAAATAAAAAACTAAAGAATACAAGTTGCTTATTATTACATTTTTTTCAACATTGCATTTGTTTAGGCGTTCAAACTTGATAGTAGTTATTTATATCGTACAGCAAATCGTATCGTGTAAGAAACTCATCTCGATGTTTTGAAATTTTAACTGGTCGCAAACATTTAACAAATGCTAAAAACAGCTGCCTCTGTTATGCTTCTGTTATATCGTTTATCACCTATGTGAATTAACAGTTCTTAATTTCAAGTCTTATCAAGCTCAAGTCTATCGGAATACCAGAAACTGATTAAAAGAATTAAAACAATAAATTTACATTGGCACAAGTCCATTTATGTATGCAAAAAAAAAAAAACAAAATAACTGATGGTGACTGCTGACAAAATGTTAGCAAAATGTTAAGTTAACAGGCGAACGAAGAAACAACATTCGAAAGAAAAGAGCAAAAAAAAAGAAACAAAAACAATAATACATTTGCAAAGTTTTGCCAAAACAGCAATATAGCATTAAATGGGCTAAAAAAAAACTGTCTAATGGTTATGGCTACAACGTCGATGAACATGAAGGTGCTATTGTAACGGCTGGCCCGCCCCTCCCCCGGCAGAAGCTGCGACAACCCCTTCTTCCATACGCTGCTTCCATGCTAGAGATAACAACTTGGGTGTCTACAGGCAGGAACAGGTATCCAAGTGTATTTAGCCGCATCTCGATTTACTTGAATGCAACTCGTTTTAGATCGTCATGGGCTGCATTACGAGCACCAATAAGCTGAATGAGTTGCAGCAGGAGAACGTGTTCCGGGTGCGCGTCGCCCACTTGCAGCCCAGTGGACCCGAGGCGCCCATCGTGCGCAGCGGTTATCTGGAACTGACGCCGCGCGAGTTGATTTTCCACACGCCCGGCTGTGATCCGATTGTGTGGGCTCTGCAGCACCTGCGCCGCTACGGACTCAACGGCGATCTGTTCTCCTTTGAGGCGGGACGCCGCTGCATGTCCGGCCCGGGCATATACACGTTTCGCATACACGATGCCGAGCAGCTCTATCCGATGTTCCAGCGCTACATAAACGCCGTTAACACCGACGCGTTCGCCCAGGTGGAGCGGGAGCGCGAGCGCGTCAATTCCGCGCATTCGGCATCGGTGCTGCTGGGGCAGCTGCGCAGCGACGTGCAGCCGCACAGCAACAACTACCTGGAGCCGGCGCCAATGCTGGCCCGCAATGCGCTGCACGCCCAGCATCTGCCGCAGCTGGCCAGCGATATGGCCGCGTTGGGAACCGACACGCCCGACTCGTTGCCCAATCTGCAGCTGGCTGTGGCCGAGCAGGGCGCCGCTGCCGGCAGCAATGGGGCGCTGCAGTCGCCGATCACACCGGGCGCCTACATCAGCACCAATCCCAACGTCTACTTTGACCAGCCACTGGCGCGCATGCTGCAGGAGCAGAACGGCTGCAGCTCCCCGGCAGAGGCGACCTCCAGCTCGACAAACAGCGCATTCAGCACCATGCGACGCCAGCAGCGGCACTTGGTGGACTTGCCGCCACAGGAATCGGCGCCGGCGCTCAACGAAACGCTGCGCTTGTACGCCAATGTGGAGACGCCGCGTGACCGTCTTCACTTCGAGATGCCGCTCGCCTCCGCCGGCTGCAGCGAGCGCTGCTACGAGAACGTCAATCGTTTGGATTTGGCAACGTTGCCGCGCGACTGCTCGCAGCATTCGGTGGCAGCTGCAGCGCAGCAGCAACAGCAACAACAACAGCAGCCAGTTACGCCAACCAGCCTACCCGGAGTGAACTACATAGTCCTCGACTTGGATCAGCCTCGCAGTCCCGCACAGTGCTCGCCCAAGACGATCAGTAACGGCTTTGGCAGCGGCCAATCCCTGACAGCAACCACGCCGCAGACCCTGGAGGGCACTCAAGCATCGGATGCATCGCATTCGGCACAGAACAGACATCAGCAGTCAACAACAGCAGCAGCAGCAGGATCTGCACCGTCCGCGGAAGCCACGGGCACCCAAGGCTACTCGACCATTGATTTTATACGCACCTATGCTTTAAACAAATCGTCAACGGTGCCGCCGCACGATGGCGAACTGGCGGCGATGTGCCAGCATCACCAGGACCACGTGCACGAGGAAGCTGATCTGCGGCTGACGAGGCACGGCAAATGTGTGCGCAAGGCCTACTCGACTCGTCGAATACTCATTCGAGTGGCGAGAAAGAGGCCAGTTATGATTTATTAGGGCAGCACAACGAATTTACAACAAGTGGCAAACAACATAACGGGTCCAAGTCACAGCCCGTTAAATAGTTTAAAGTTTATTAATCATATACATTAGGTGAGTTACACCCTTAGGCAGCCAAAAATATTGCCCACATTTATTTGCCTAGGGCGTAGTCAGAAGCGGAAAACAGACACAAATTGCAATCAGGTTGTTTCAATGTATGTACTTAAATATATATATATATATACATGTGTGTACATACATACATATATTAACATTGTGCACATACACACATAAGTATTTTTACACACACGGGGCTGTTTAGTGCTAGTCGTTTTGAAATTTTGTGCAAATTAATTATTCGTTTTTTTTTTTTTTTTTTTTGTTAGTGAAAATGCAACGTGAAAGGCTTTTTAATGTACTCGTTAGTTGTTAAGCAAGCATATAGTATCTATATGAACATAGCTTTGTTGTTGTTAGAATCGCGGAACAATGGCCCAAAGCTTTTAACTTGATTTGTTGTCAGCTTTTGAAGAACCGCCCGTTGTAATTCTAGTTTTTATATTGCTTTATTGTTATCCAAATTGTAAGGAATTCAAACGTATTTACTTATGCAGACATGTAATTTATATGCATATGATTTATGGAAATTGAATCCAGCACAATATTGTTGCAAGTGTATTCAAAAAGCAGACGATTTGAATGAAAATATTTGTATTACTGTTAGTGTCTAAGACAAGCATGTGCAATAAAAACTAAAAGAAATTTTAGCTCAAAAATGTGTTATTTGTAAAATCCATAACCTTTTTGCAACATGACAACATTGTAAACAAGAAATAAATTTCAAAAATATAATCAATGTCAACTCTAACGAGAAGAGAACCGTTATCTTCGGGGCATGTGGAATTTACGATTTACTCTATATAATTATAGTCAGCACACAGAATTTGATTTTTGTTGGTGAAAGCAGAATTGCTTGGTATATCGTGAAAATTTCTTGTCTGATATTGAAATGCTTTATTTGGTTTGGTAATGAAAAACTCATTTCTTTTCCGATTGTCGCAATTAAATTAAATAGCGCTCTGATCTAGCTGACTGCTGATATGGATCAAAAATGTAGGAATATAAGAGAATCCTGGGATATAAGAGACAATTTAAGGGAATATGACAACAGTTTACATTACAAGCATCTTGCAAACAAAGCTCTGAACAAAATTAAAACAAACAAACAAAAAGTGTTACACTATTCGAATCCGATTGGTTTTATTGAAAACAAATCGGCTCAAGTTTGACCAGTGTGTACACATGAGTGCACTGTCGGAGCGATAAACTGACGCCGGTGTGTTGTGTTTACTGTTTTAAACTCAAATGCAAATACGATTACTGCGAATTGACAATAAGTAAAGTATGCAAATGAACTCTTTAAATATAATTGAAATTAAAACGATGATTAAACAATCTTTGCAGACAACCACGTTCGTTATCAACATCGGCAACATCTTGACATTGTGAGCCATGTTCGGGCGCTGCAGCGTTCTCTTGACCTTGGCCTTGGCCCTTGTCCATGTGTTGAGCTTGGGTCAATGTCAATCCGGGCCGGAGCTGGTGGCGCGTGTGGCACCTCAAATTTCGCCGGATGCACAGGAAGCAGCTGTACGGCAGCTTATTCAACGTGTGATCGGATACCGAGCATCCAATTTGTTTCATGTGGAAGTGAACAAGGCCATGGAACAACGTAGTTATCAAGTGAGTAATTAATTGTCTGCAAAGCAATTGTCTTAATAGATAACAGATAGTTTCAGGTGCCAATAACTGTTCAAAATATACCATGTAGTTTAATCACCTCAACAGGTTTAAAAATATGACTTAGATTTTGTTTAAGTGTAATTATGCAAATACCACAAGAACTGATTTTGGATAATCAATAAGTAAGCATGGAATTAAAATATATTACACTTTTTTAAAGTATATTTCTATTATAAAAAGTGATGATTTGGGATGAAAATATGTGTGCGTAAATGCAAACATAGGTTTCATCATGCTGATCTTATCATATATATATATATATACTTACCCTTAACCTAATAAATATTTATACTTACAGATCAGCCTGCTAAATAATGATAAAGTATTGATAGCCGGATGGGACGGCGTCTCGATTTGCAAGGGCTTTCATTACTACCTGAAGCATGTGTTGAACAAGGACTTGGACTGGTTTAAGACACACATCGAGCTGCCCGAGGATGTGCAACTACCGAACGTGACACTCAGCTCCAAGTCGGCCAGCTCGTTTATCTACTACCAGAATGTTTGCACGTGGAGCTACAGCTTTGTGTGGTGGAATTTCGATGAGTGGCGCAGCCACATTGATTGGATGGCAATGATGGGCATCAATCTGATGATAGCGCCCAATCAGGAAGCCATCTGGCAGAGCGTCTACACGGAACTGGGTCTCAGCGCGTCTGAAATAGACGCCCACTTTGCCGGTCCGGCCTTCCAGGCCTGGCAGCGCATGGGCAACATTCGTGGCTGGGCTGGACCGCTGCCACCAGCGCACAGGCGGATCCAGCAGCAGCTGCAGCAACGTATTGTGCAGGCACAACGCGAGCTGGGCATGACTGTGGCTCTGCCAGCCTTTGCTGGCCATGTGCCCACGGCTATGCGACGCATCTTTCCCAATGCCAATTACTCAGTAGCTGAGCGCTGGAATAACTTTCCAGACAGCTATTGCTGTGACCTATTTGTCGAACCACATGATCCGCTCTTTGAGCAAGTTGGAGCACTGTTTCTGCGCCGTGTGCTCCAAGTCTATGGCAGCAATCACATCTACTTCAGCGATCCCTTTAACGAAATGCAGCCACGCCTAGCTGAGCCTGGCTATTTGCGTTCGACGGCCAAAGCAATTTATAATTCAATGCGGGCGGTGGACCAAGATGCAGTGTGGCTGCTCCAGGGTTGGATGTTTCTAAAGAATCTCTTCTGGACTGATGATCTAATAGAGGCCTTTTTGACTGCTGTACCGCTTGGTAGGCTTTTGGTTCTGGACCTGCAAAGCGAGCAGTTTCCCCAATTCCAACGCACCCACTCCTACTACGGCCAACCGTTTGTGTGGTGCATGCTGAACAACTTTGGTGGCACTTTGGGTCTCTTTGGCTCCGCTCAGATGATTAGCGGTGGCATCACGGAAGCCCGTGCCATGCCCAATAGCAGCATGGTGGGTGTGGGCATAACACCCGAGGGTATTGGCCAGAACTATGCGATGTTTGCTCTCACCGTCGAGCAGGGCTGGAGCGAATCCGAACTGCAGTTAAGCGACTGGTTCGATCATTTCGCACTTACGCGCTACGGCGTAAATGATACACGATTGGCACAGGCTTGGCAGCTTTTGCGTGGTAGTGTTTACGCCTTTCATGGCTGGCAACGCATGCGCGGCAAATACTCGCTAAACAAAAGACCCGGACTAAACTTGAATCCGTGGACCTGGTACAATGCGTCCAATGTAAATGATGCCTGGGAGCTGTTGCTGGCGGCCGGGATAAACGTGCCACAGGAAGACGATAGGTATGCTATCTATGAGCACGATCTTGTGGACATAACCCGCCAGTTTCTGCAACTGAGCTTCGATCAAATCTACGTCAATCTAAGGTCGGCATATCGCAAAGAGCAGCTTAGTCGTTTGGAGTATTTGGCTGGTAAGCTCCTGGAACTTATGGACGATATGGAGCATATATTGGCAAGTGGCGCCAACTATTTGTTGGGCACCTGGCTGGAGGCCGCCAAACGGTTGGCACCCAGCGAAGAGCATCGTCCCATTTACGAGTTCAATGCGCGCAATCAGCTCACAACTTGGGGACCCAACGGTCAGATTCTCGATTATGCGTCAAAACAATGGTCTGGCATGATTAGCGATTACTACCGACCGCGTTGGGCAATGTTTCTCGAGGCTGTGACGCTGGCAATGCGATCCAAGAAGCCGTTCAACTCCACCGACTTTAAACTGCGGGTTGCCAACGAGATTGAGCTGCCGTTCAGTAACCTCACCAAAGTGTATCCCACAAAGCCATTGGGAAACACGTGGAATATCTCACAAGATATCTACGAAAGATGGAAATTTTATGGAAAAGATTCGCAATTTTTACATTATGCCCGTTTACCGGTGAAGATATGGCGTGGAAATACAGCAGAAGACAACATATTTATAGATTAATGGGATCGAAACGTATTTTATATTCAACTAGACAATATTTATAAACCAAATTGTCTCATTAGAAATTATGTTTGAGAAAAGCATTTTATACAAGAACCAAATACAAGCTTCAGATTTGCGTTTTATTAATAAAAATAATTATAATTTGAGTTATAAATATAAAAAAATTATCATTACTTTTTAGTTCAAATAAAAAACAATTGTAATTTCAATATTATTTTGGAGCTTCCTATGATTAAATGAAAAAGTATAAACAAATAAAAAAATTGTTTAATTTAAATGAAATAGTAAAATTATGCTCTTGTTTTTAGTTTGAAAACCTGCCTTAATAACCCTGCCTTCAGGTCCCCGCTAAACACATGCCATTTACAAATACATACATCCGTACATAAAGGTATGACCTTTGTGTTTTTAATTGATTTTTATTTAAATTATTGTACAAACTAATTTAAATGTAAAAATTTAAACATCTTCATCAATCAATCATACGCATACGAATTTCTATGGTTATTTGTTTTTGCATGTGTGTGTGTGTGTTTTTTGTTTTGTGTATGTTTTTCTTTTCGGTTGTGTTACAGTTTGTTTGACGCACATTACACATACACTTTTATTGAATTGAGTTTATGCAATGTATACATAGAACTAATTACTCATGTGGTTGATGCGTGGGCAAACTACAATGAAATTTACTTTAATATATAATTTGTTTCTTTCGTTTGCATTTGGAAAGGAGTATGGGGGAAGTGTGTTCTGGCTCGATTTCATTCATACACGATATTTCTACAATTATACTCATTTAAAAAATTTCAAACAAACATTATTATTATTATATGTATTTAGTATTAATGTATGTATAAAGTTTCCATCTTTCGTTTGCTTTGTAATGTAGACGACGATGTTTTACAGCTAAATTTGGGGGATAGGGAGTGCGTGGTTTTGTTGTAAGTTTGTTCTCGGCAAGTACGCAAAAATATGTTAATCATATTAAGGTATGCAATTGCGCACATTAACCGCTCACTTTTTTCGTATGATGTAACTTCATTCAACATAAACCCAACTGTCAGCATGTAGATGCGTGTGTTTCTGTGTGTGTGTGTGTGCGTGCGCGGGTGTGTGTGTTTGTATATATATATAACGTTTATACTCATATGCATTCAATCAAACAAACATTTATACTTTTTCTCTAGACGAGAAAACACTCATACATCATTATCAATCATCATTATCATCAGCATTCGCAAGCTTCAACTAACATCCAGAGGCAGCTATGCGGCATATTTTATTCATCCTGCATGTCCTCTGGCAATTCATGGGGATTCAACATGCCCGGAATATTACGTTGCATTTGACGTTTATTAGACTGTTCCTCAGCCAACGCTGCTTCACGTTCTTCCAGATACAAATCCGAATCATCCTCGCCGGTTGCCTCCTGGAAATATATTAAATGTGATTAATAGGTTACTTGTACAATTGTTGGCTATTTACTCACGCGTATCTGTATTAGAAAATCTCTCAAATGCTCCTTAAATGCTTGTACATTTTCGTCCAAATTAAAAAGGCCAGTGACAAAGACTTTGATCTGATTATCTGATAAATGATTAAATGCTGATTTTAGCAATGAGGCCACATATTCCTGTATGAATATCATATTGTCCGGTATGGGACCAAGATCGACCGTAATTTTTCGGTTTTCTACCAACGAAAACATATAGGCCAATATGATAGCATGATTCGGCAGGCCTGCCGTATGCGAAGTATCAGTGACCACTGAGAAGATTTGCATAAGGATATCCGTAAAATATGTCTGATAGAAACTCTGCGCCGCATTTGGGTGTTGTTCAAGATTTTGCAGCATCTGTTATACGAAAACATAACAAAATAATTATTAAATCAAAAGTGAAAAGATAACAAATTGCAGCACTCACTTTGTAGAGTATATTCAAGCCCATGTCAGCCACGTTGCGCATAGTGTGTTTGAATGCCCAGACGACAGAGTCGAAAACCAATTTAAACTGTGCCGGCGGTATATTAAGGAACGCCTTAAAGCAATGCGCATTAACCGCTTGCAGCAGCTCATAGAAACTAAAGCGATGCTGCGGATAATCTTCGAAATTCTTATTGATCATGTCCAGCGTGCATTCAAATACAGCATCAAATATTTTTGGTACTTCATTTGTGATATGCTGGCGCAGTTTGTTCACAATCGTTGCCATCGCGCTCAGTACTTTCGGTTCACGCGCTGACGGAACTTTACACCGCTATAAAAAAAAAATTTAACAAATGTTTAAGACAAACGGTTTCTAAATGATTGCAAACTAGCTTTTAAATAAGCTTTATAATTATTCTTAATAAAAAGACAATAAGAAAAAGATGACAAATATACAAAATAAGATTTACCAAAAACCATTCAAATTCTCAGAAAATTCGTATCAGGCTTTTAAATATGTTTTAGAATTATTCCTAACAGAAATACAATAAGAAAAAGATGACAAATATACAAAATAAGATAGAGAAACGGTACAAATATCTAAAAATTAAGATTAAGTCTTAGTTTGTTGATGTTTTTGGATCGTATAGCTTTAGTTTGCTGTCTGTTGCATTATTTTTGTGTACTCACGTATTAATTAGAACAATATACAAACGTTTTAATATTAACTAACTAAAACTACTCAAATTCTATAAAAATAAACCTCACAATAAGAATAATTTGATAAAGGGAATTAACTAGTAAAAGTATTTAAAAAGCGGAAGAGAACTACGAACCTGATAATCCATTAAAATGGCATCCAGTAGAGGCGGTATAAAATTGTCCATAACTAACTGATTGTCATTGGAGCGTGACACCCATTCAGCTATTAAATTAAGCGTCTCCTTCTTCACAACGTGCATTGATTTAATCAGCGGCTGATTGTTCACATTGACGCCATTTACCTCAATGGCCTGTATTATATTCTCCGACGTGATCTTGTACACATTAAGCATATCCAAATAGATGCGACCTAATTGAATTACGTAGGCGTGACCCAGTGCCTTGCAGGCGGCAACATTGGTCTTCAGTATGCTGCCCAGCTGCTTAACTGCCGTCATGTTTTTCAGGAAGTCAACATTTTTCGATGCCCGCGATATAATATCGTCCCAGACCTGATTGGGCAGCAGCATATAACGTTCAATGAGCGCATCCTGTTGCACCTGATCCACCTGCGCCGAGATCATATAACCAACCGCCTCATAGAACGTATGCACCTTGATAGAAGTGAGGAAACAAGATGCTAAAGGTGGAATAACTTTAGACGAGTAAATATGCGTACCTGTTGTGGCTGCAGATCACATATAATGCTGCTCATAGTGCTCAGGATCTCGTCAATAAAGGTGCACGCCTCGTTTGGCTGTATTGTAACGAAATATCGACGACACTTGATTGCTATCTTGATGAATGTGTCACAGGCCATGTCCTGAACTCCGTCGTGCGTTTCGTGCATAAATTCAAAGAGTTTGTTCACTACCGTCTTTAGGAATTTCCAGTGAGCGCGCAGAAAACGGGGATACTGACCGACCACATACATTATATTGGAGGCAATGATCGCCTTATTGTCCTTGCCCTTTTTCTGCTCACAGAGTCCAAGCAGATCCTTAATGACAGTCACCAGAAATCGTTTTTCATCCTCTTCACAGAATGCACCTGTAGAATAATTAGTATGAATTATAAGCAAATTATCTATTAACCATTTTTATATAAAATATCTGCCTTCGATTTACGGGCAAAGCAAAATATTTTTAATTGAAAACAAAACCACACGCACAGATGGACTAACATAGAATACGGACTTGGTAAAATCTAAAAAGAAAATTTCACTTCTATTCGAAACTCGTGTATAATTATGAATATAAACTAAAGTTTGTGCTTTCTATTTTGCATCTATGAATAAAATAATATAAATAATCCTATTCAGTTTGACCAATATCTGGATCCGCTTATATGAAATTATTATATAAATGCCCGGTGAATTATATAAGCGATTAATGAATAAAAACCGAAAAACGCAATGAATTCAATGCATTTTAGCTGTTGCACACAAGCAGTACGTACTGTACATAGAAATGTTTTTAAAGTGCGAAACTATGTTTACGTATGTATAATTTACAATATAAACATTATTAATAGTGACTAGTTTAAACTACAGCTTAAGCCGCGGACATAAGATTTCGACATAAAATCACAAATATATATATTTATATGTGGATATTTCATACATTTGAAACTCACCCGATATCGAGCCGATGGCCCAGCATAGAGTGTTGAGATTTTTCCAAGAGAATTCAGTGCCATTGACTTGGTTCAATAGTTTGAGGGTCATGATCCGATCGGTGTCTGCACAATCCAAGTGAGTAAGGAAAACCAACGTTTCCCTCATATTTTTGTACAGATTAATCGAGTTGGTATCCTTCATGAATTCGCGAACCACTTCCCCATTCTCATTCTCAACAACGAGAACCTCCTCTGGCTTGGCCATACGTGAAATCATAATGAATCGAACCTTAGATAAAATGGTTGCGTAGAAACGGCGTCGTGGATAAACTTGCTGTCGCTTCGAAGACTCCAATGTGGGATGGAAAAACTCGGTGTTGTACAAATTCTCGACGAGGCTATTCCAGTATTCCAAACAGATCTTGAACACCTCAACGTCCTCGACCTCGCTGATCATGACCAAATACATAAGCGCCTGATTCAGATAATCTACGTACTTGGCATCCTCGACTAGTTTGCCATGTTCTTTAAGGAACGTACATAGGAACATAGCTAGATTGAGCACCAGCTCTTGTTCCGTATCGGTGCCGCACTGGAACACATGATTCATATTCATGTTCTGGCCAATTATTTGATCCAGCTGCACCATTGTGTCCTTAAATAGCGTCGCAAAGTTTTCGTTGTAATTGGCCGCCGTGAGGCCGGCAATTTCCGACAGGCACTTCAGTGTCACATTGCGAAACATGGGTACGCTGAGAAACTTAAAGATCAGTGTTTCAATAAGCGTCGTCTCGAATATATAGCCCAATGGTATCCAGTTGAGAAAGCGCAGCAGAGTCTCAAGTGTCACCTGTATCAGCGCTGCATTCATCGAATTCTCCAGCACAAACGAACAGAGGGTGAAGATTTGCGAGAACTCCGAGCACATCGTATCCTTCAGATGCTTGGCTTTAGTCTGCGTTATTTGCCCAAGCGAGAAATCAAACACTTCTTCGCTCAAGTTCTTCAGTATAACCATATTGTTCATGCACAAGCTCTCGTTCGTTTTCGATGCTCCCACAATATCGCTAATGAACGTCTCCCAGTTGCGTGGCCATTCGCGCTTTAGTATCTGCACCAGTATCATGTTTAGCTTGTTCAAGTAAACTTTATTCTGTTCCATGATGGCCGGATCCGAGGATGTTTTTATGATCAGGCTAACCACATACTTTTTGATGCCCTCGCACTGATTGCGCGGCAGCACCTTCCAGCGCGTCTTGATCACCTCCTCGAGTATTTGGAGCGCATAGAACTTGGTTTGCTGGTTCTGTGAATATTCGAGTATACTGTCGACACGCGTCCATGCCTCCGGATGCTCCTTCAATGTGGTTAGTATGTCCTGTGCTAGCCGCAGCTGCTCACCCTGCGATGAGTAGAGCGCCTCAACGATCTTATCAAGCAGATTAATGTCCAGCTTCTGGTTGAAGTCGAGCAGCTTGCTCGCCTCATCGGAGCTCAGCATCGCCATTGCTTTGTAGTAAAAGCAGCGTTCACGTCTGCGTCGCTCAGCAGCAGCAGCACCACCAGCAGCAGCTGTGTCCGCGTTAATTTTGATTGATTTTGGCTTGCTCCTCCGGCTAAAACGAGGGGGGAAGGCGCGTCAGTTGTGAAATCTGCGGTAGATAGCAGCTCTCGGTTGGCTTGACTGGATTAACTCTATTGAAGAATCGAAAATATCGAAATTACATTTATCGGCATAAAGGCAACCATATTTTTTTTTATACATACATCTACGTATGTTTTCTTATTTTCTACACACACAAACACAAATGCACGTTTGCTTGTGGCGCGCGCTTACTTTTTCGCACAATGCACACACACAGACAGAATAAGTAGAGATGTGCGATAGTTCCGTACCTGTTACATATCCCATGCATCTTATAGTTTTACTGACTGAAAAACAAACACGCATTCAATACACTATTTTTACTTAAGTAACCAAAAATAAAAGTGTGGTACGTGTAAAATTCTCGCATCCTTTTACTTATACGTATTTTAAGAGCAAAGAACACCATCTTTCACCAGATTTCTTGCTGCTTGTCACCGTCCACCAAAAAAACCGCTCATCTCTAAGCACACAAATGCACACACACACATGCCGCTTACACATGCAAAATACAATCAAAGCAGCGCAACGCATCTCGAGACTGCGACGGCATTTCACAAATCTATAATGTGCGCACGGCTTGGGGTTGTTGTACAACCAATTGTTGTTAAATTAAACAAACTATTTCGAACATTTACATATATTAAGTTTCTCACGCACTTACCTAGTTTTAGAGAAGCGTTGCAAACTACGAATCCCAAGAAGCAGCGTGGAAAACGAAGAGCGCAAAACGAGTGAAAAGACCAACGTTTTGTCCAGACGGAAAAAAATGTATTTTCAATTTGCGGGGCGCACAAGTCAAGTTAATTTTTGTTGTACCAAAGCACATGTACGCTAGGCAATTATTTGCAATTGGGCTAACAACGGTTGACGTTGTGACCAATTTGTATGTTTTAAACAAACTTTTTCGCAGTACTTTTCTTCTCCTTCTGTGGTGAAAACCAGGGATGGATCACAAGCGTCATGCGCGGTGCCGGAATCGAGTGGACTTTATATAAATGGAAGTAACTAATAGAGAACAGTAAGAATATAAACAAATCGCATTTAATGACGTTCCCAATTTTTATTTAACAAAGAAGTTTTATTGCGCTCAGCAAATATCTACCGGCACAATTTACGAAACAAAGTGTTCCCATATCATATGAATACTCAGCCCTGGTCCGAATTAGGTTTGCTTTTGAAATTATCGCTTATGGTACCAATGTGTCTATTTGATAATCGAAATTAGGATTTGTGGCGTGTCGTGCTCGTGAGAAATAAAACTGCCCGCGTGATTAATAGTATTAATATATTAATATTTCAGAAAAAATAAGTAAAAACCATATTTTTAAACTATTTTAATTTATTAACATTTAGTTGTTAACACTTGTGTAAGTATCATACAAAATTCATCGCGACCGTATTGGATACATTCGGTACACGCTCATCTCTAAATTTACTCCGAATTTAGCTAGACACTTATCAACAACGTTTGATATACAAAACATTTATTTTTGAGACTCGATGTCAATTTATTTGCATTGTTTAACAACAAATGGTGGCCTACCCATATTCACGCGTAAGAAGGGCGAATGCGATAATGTAAGATTATCTCAATAATAAGCATAAAATACTTATGTGTGCTAGAACATGCTTATTAGTTCTTTTTAATACCACTTGTTGCTGCCTTGTTTCAGCTGCCATTCTCGACAGTGGCTTCTCTGAATGGATTTCACATGTTCTTCAAATCACTCGGAATACAATTGCAAACTACACACACAGAAGAGTGGACGTACATTTGGCGCGACTTTCACAATGCAATCACCTTCATTGTGTGTGGACGTGGGATAGGCGAACTTCAGCTTCAAACTCTGGCGGAGCTTGCATTCGGAGGAATAGCGCTATTCATCAGTCGCGACGAGTTAGCCCATCCTGCTCTCCTGGAAAGGTTAAAGAAAGATGCGAAAAAATATGTACCAGTTGTGGATGCGGCTCTGGAAGCGTCGAGTGCTGGCACAACACTCCTGGGCTACACGGACTGTCTCCTGGCAACGGAGAATGCGCATCTGTTGAACCGACTGAATGAATTCAGTGCCAATTGTGGCTCATTGTTCTGTTGCCTTGTTGTGGGCCAACGTATTTCCGTTGCCACGGAGGGCTGGTGGGATTTGGACACACTTGACAGAGAGCTTTTGCTTTTCCTACTGAATTCGTCCAGTATGATGCAGCTCGACGTGCCCGTCTACCTGCCAAGCAAGAGTCCAAATATCGCTTTTCGCTTTGTCACCGTACCAGTGTCGGCCAACAGTGCGCTATGCGTTCTTTGTGGCGCCGAACCCGCTTTCCGGGAACTGCATCTGAATGCAATGAATTCGTACCGCAATGAAAGCAACCTGCTGGCAAGCGTTGAACGCTGCGTGCCACGTAGTTTGCCGGAGCAATTGGACATTGATGCACAGGTCTTGGCGATTATACTAATCAACACTGAGACGCGCAAAAGTGTTTTTACCCGCAATCTTCATCAGTCATCGAATGCTAAGCGCATTGTTGTGGGCGACTTGCAGCGCTTGGACATGCTAAAGAAATTCTTTGATCACACCTTGGAGACCATGCACGAACTTAAATTGGCGAAGGACGCTTGCAGCGATTTAGACACGACCAATTCAAATTCATCCACGATGTTGGATCAGTACAGTTGCTCTGACTATCACAAGTGTTATGCGCACGCTGATGATCAAAATAATGTAATTTTTCTGCTGTTCGTGGCCGCGGTGCCGACTCATACTATGAGGTGAGTAAGATGTCTTCTTGGTCGCACAGAAATAATTGAATCTCTTTTCTATTTGCCAGATTTGTCGCAAAACAAGTCCACGCGAGCCTTTTACAAGACAAGACCGTTTGCTGGTGATCGATCATGAGATTATTATCACGGAGCATATAAGACTGATGAGTCCTTGGATTTCAATTACTTATATCTGAGTACTTCACCAATACCTTTTTGTATGGAAAATCATACTCTATTTATAATAATAAAAATATATGCTAGACTAGAATATTTAAATTATCGTAAATAAGTCAAATTTGTGTAACGTTGTGTACATAAATGCATATACACACACTAAACCGAAATATATATAGGGATAGAGGGTACCTTAAAACTGGGAATGGGCTAAAAATTATTAAAATGTATTTAAGATATACATTAAATTAAGCAGGTGCTGGAATAAATATTTATTTACCATAAATACATTCATTTTGTGCTATGTTCTTTATAATAAATTAATGTTCATTTCTTGGTTCTGAACATTTAAAATCAGTTTTAAGCTCTAATACCTTTGGGGTAACTCTTAGAGCAGTTTCTGTATAACGCTTCCCATCAGATGGTATTTAAGTTTCTATATAATCAAGTAGAATATTCAACAATGGGAACTCATTTAAGATTCGATAATCTAATTTTCTGTAATATAGGTATATAGTTCTGAGATGTTTTTTACTATTAGTAAAATTCGTTAGTCTTAACTAAAATTTAACCGCCTAAGTTCAGTTCTCCCAGAATCTCATGGTATTCAAATCTTGTTCCACCAAAAATATTCGGTAATTGGTAATTGTGTATTTAAGTTTTGTAAACAATTGACAGGCTGTATTTATAGAGTCAAGCGATTACACAACTAAAAAAAATAATTAAAAATTATGTATTCAAAATGTCGTGTTCATTTCAATGCTAATTTGCGCATTTCCATCACAGTCACGCCTCTGGGCAATGCTCTTAGCTCTTAGCTAATCCATATGCGTCATTTGCCCAAACTTCATTAACAGATTTGATTACAACATTTGCTGCTGTCTTCACGTGAAGCGAGTTTAGTTTAAGTGGAGGATTTGGAATAGAGTCGCAGCTAGTTCCATATATGTAGGTATGCGATTGAAAACATTCAGTTCTGTATTAATTACAGCACGTTCCATTTAAATTGAATCTAACCAGACCAAAACACACTAAGTGGGCCATTAAAATGTTGAACGCGTTTGGTTTATGAAACTAATAAACAATAATGCCAAATCAAATTTCGATAATATTTTTGAAAAAATCAGTGCGCACTCGGCGCACTTCGAGTGCGGATCACTGTCGGAACACTTTTAAAATTTACAAAAAAAAAACTTTCGGATTTTGAAAAAAGAGGAGAGAAGGACACGGATATCTATTCCGCAAGATGTTGTTTCTGCGCTCACGCGACGAACACTCAGCCGAGGAGCGGTTCAAAATAAAACAGTTGCGCCAGCTGGTGGAGAGTAAGTGAGGACATCTTCTGTTTTTTCTGGCATGTTCCTCAACGCCACACAATTTCCGATTTCGTTCACAGAGTCCGATGAGCTGCAAGTGGGAACGGATGAGCTATTTCTGACAAAGTTTCTACACTACGCCAACTGGGATACATTTAAGGCCTACCAGGCGATCCACGCCTACTACGACTTCAAGCAGAAGCATCCCACATGGGTGGCCCAGCATCCCATTCAGTACTACGCCAATGTTTTCTATGCTACCCAGTGTCGCTTTGTGATGCCGCACACGGACAAGAATGGACGCGTCCTGGTCATCTTCAAGACGGTGGATGCCTTTCAACAGTTTCCCGACTATCTGCAGCATCTGATCGAAATTGATGATCTCATCTTTGAATCGATGTTGATGTTGCCGCGCGTCCAGCGGAACGGCATAACGGTGATTTGTGACCTTCAGGGGTTAGTGAAAATGAGTTTAAGAAATGTTAATTGTGCGTTTTTGACCAGATTAGCCTTACCTTTCCAATAGCACAACACGCAACTTTCTGCGCCAGTTCACGCCCACGTTCATGAAGATCGTCAATGAAAAGAACTCGGTTCTGCCCTTCAGTCAGCGGATTGTGCACATCATCCAACGGGGATTTCTCATGCATATCACATCCTCATTGTTTCTGCCGTTCATGAACAAAGATTTCAAGGAGCGTGTAAGTGGCAAATAATGAAATATCGCACCAGCTGCAATTTCATCAATTTCTTCGCTAGATTTTCACCCACAACGGTCGCCATCTGAACAAACTGCGCGACATGGTCGGGATTGATTGCTTGCCCGCGGAATATGGGGGCCCAGCCGCAAATGTGCTCGACACAAATCTGATTTTCAATCATTTGAGCCAAAATGCGGATTACTTGGAAAAATTGAGGCGATATAAAAAGCGTTAGTTATAAGTGACATATTGGTGAACACCAAAAATATATTCAAAATAAGAAACTTATCTAAAATCCATATCCCGTTCTAATCAAACAGAACTTAAAAATTGCTCCTGAATAAATAGTTTTACGATGCTCTTTCTCTCAATCTACGGTTACATTTGAATTATGGCAGATTAACTAAGTTTACAAGCCAGCAAATCCTCATTTTGTTTTGAAAATACCCTGTTTATATTTTCTTTAGCAATACTCAATTTCCGATTGCAACTATCGTATAAAAAATATTTTCTTGGAACGAAGATTGAGCGCTATAAGTCTTTAACGTAATAATTAAAAAAAGTCGTTAAACGTTATTGTAAAAATATTTGATGTTTGTACGCTAGGTTTACATATACAATATTGTAAATACGTTATATTACATACCACAATTAAGAAATCTGAAGGTTGCACAAAGTTCCGTTAATCGGCGCTGAATCGAAAGTGCGCGATTTAACAATGTGACGTCACAATATGGGGCTTTCATTGTAACTGGCACTCATTCGATTTGTATCTAGTATATTACCCATTTAAGCCTATACTCTGATTTTTCCGAAATTTAGACATTGTAAAGCGTTGTGACTTTACAAGACTTTACAGAGCTCAGAATTCTTTGCATAACTTATTAATTTGCGTTGGTTACATTACATACATGAGTGTATATTTGTGCAAATTTGTCAAGCATCGCGACTGTTTAATGGGTGGTGCTGTACATCGATTCAAAAAACATCGATAGTCGAGATGCAAGTATGACGACAAAACACTGCATCTTATTGTTCGCCCATGACGTAGAAGTTTACAATAGGACGATAAGCAAGCTATCGCGTTTCGATAGATTTTTGTGTTGTGAAATTGCGCCGGTTTCTAAAAGAAACAAATTATTCTTAACAACACCACCTCAATGGCTTCTACTAAGGTAACAGGCTAAGTCAATCAATTTTTTTTAGTAGTGTAGAAACCTTTTTAATTTTATTATTTTGCAGGAGTGTCTTATTATTGTTGTAGACGTGCGAAGCTCCACATCAGAGGATTTCAAATTAAAGTCTCTAAAATGTGTTGCGGAAATACTTAAGGATAAGGTAGAAGATTGCACGCATATAATACCTTGTTATCCTCACACACTTCTTATTTAGATTGTGAGCGGCAGGCAGGACCTTGTGTCTTTTGTACTAGTGGGCTGCGAAAATAGCAAGAACGCCTTAAATACATCTGACAGTAAAGTGTACCAGAATGTGGTTGAACACGGGAATGCACAGCTATGTTCTTGGAATCTGTTGCTGTGCTTCTTTAAGTTTGTCAATGAGACGCCCTGCGATGAGGGCGAGTGGCTGGACGGTCTAGCTGTAGCCACAGCTATGCATGAGGCGAAGCTTCCGTAAGTGAATGACACTACCGATAAATAGTCTTGCTTACTCACGAACCTGCTGCAGTTCAGGTTATAACCGGAAGCGCATTTTGCTCCTGTACGACTTTAATTATGTGGCACAGAAGTACGATAACTACACAGAGGTCACTAGCAAGCTGCTGAAATCGGGGATCGAACTGATTGTGGGGTGAGAACCTTTGCAGATTACAGCGCACGAGTTTCCCACTAATCCTGCTTCCATTATCTCTGCTAAGCACGCACAACATTGCCTACATAGACAACGCAGAGACCAACCAGCCGCAGGCCATATTTCAGCCTTCTCGCAAGGCAAACACCGATGAGCTGGAAAACCAAAAACACGCGATGCAACTGGTTAGCAACTGCAATGCTGTGCTGTGCAGCTTCAAGGAAGCCTTGGCGACTGTATTTAAGATATCGAATAGACGTCCTTGGGTGTGGAATGCCAAGCTGCGCATTGGCAGTGTGATTGAGATCAGCCTGCAGGGCATCATAGCTATGAAGAACGAACGTCACATTAAGCTAAAGAAGGTCTGGAGCGAGGCTGAAGAGACGGTGAAGCGTGAGGAGCGTTATTTTATTAAGGGCACAGAAGTGACGCCGTTGCCCGAAGATCTCATTGATGGTTACATGCTTGGCGGCACCCCAGTGCCCTATGATGAAACGATCGTTGAGCTGCCGCCCTCGCATTCGCCAGGCTTGCACTTTGTCGGCTTTGTTAAGCGCAGCAGTATACCAGATGCGTACTTCTGCGGCGACTCTCTGTACATGTTGGTGCATCAGAAGGGTAACGTGACCTCGGCACAAAAACTAGATGCATTGGTGAGGGCATTAATTCTGCAAAAGAGCGCCATACTCTGCTGGAAAATTTTCAGCGTCAAGTTCAATACGCCGCGGATAGTCGTACTACTGCCGCAGGAGTCCACAGAGATTAGCCCGGCTACGCTGTACATGCAGGAGTTGTCTTATCATGCTCAACACCAGTTCTGGGATTTTCCCGCTCTTCGCACGGAGAAGACGGAGTGCAGCGCGGATCAGCTGCAGGCAGTCGATAAGCTCATTGATAGCATGGATCTGGAGTGCACGCTTAAAGATACCCAGCAGCCTAGACAGCAACGTCAGAACGATCTGCTCCCATTCGATGGGCTGCCCAGCATCTTTGAGCAGAATGTAATGGACGTGTTGGAGCGCAAGGTTCTTAAGTCACGGAAAGACAACGACGAGCTGTTTAATGAAATGTTTGAAGACAAAAAAAACTTGGTCGACATCTTTTGGCGGGTCCCTGAGCCCATTGAAGAAAAGTCCAAACAGGCGGCTGTGACTCTCAAAAAACTATTTCCATTGGAGCATAGTCGTGCCTGGTTAGAGAAGCTCAAGGCCCAGGAGCAGGAAGAGAACGCGCCGCCAAACATCAAACAGGAGCATAAAGATCCGGAAACGACAAATAATATTGACAGCGTGGGTTTAATCACGCCCGCCGAAGACTACAAACAGCTGTTGCAAAAAGTGCGCTCCGAGTTAAATACTACTCAACGGGATGTACAGTTTCAGTCGCTGGCGGCTCAAATGCGGGTAGTTATTATTACACTCCTGGAGCGCAACAAGTTAAATCTGAATCAGATGCACGAAGTGCTAGCACTGTATCGGAACAGTTGTCTGGAGTTCAGCAGCTTTGCGGAGTACAATCAGTTTGCGGCTCAGATAAAAACGAAAACTTCCGAAAGAAATCTGCAAGAGTTTTGGAACAGTGTTGTGGTAGAGAAACAGCTGGGCCCGCTGGTACTGGGTGAACCAACTCTGGAAGATGAGCTGCGCCTGAAGGCGTATTATACGAATCCAGAGTTTACGGCGGTGGCTGAAACCGAGGATCAGGAAATGCAGGATACCTAAAATAAATCGCATTTTATACAATATGTTTCTAGAATTATACGATTTATCTTTCTACAATAATAACAAATTTCCGTCTAAATTTCAAAAAACAGTTCGTTTTCGTTTTTAGTTAGTAAATTACTAATATTTGAGTAAGTATACACTTTTGTAATTAAATATTTTTGTTTTTAATAAATTTCAAAATACATTTACAGCGCACACGAGAAATGTACAGGACAAAGGAATAAACAATCTTTTCAATAGATTCGTTTGATTTTAGTAGTATCTGTTTTTGTCGTTGATGCATATTATATCTTAATTGCAAATGTAAATTATAACACCAAAAAAAGAAAAACAGGAAAAAAGCTTAACGAGGACAGGTTTAAGGAACGAACAATTTGAAATGTGAGCCGATCTTAATTTAAAATTAAAGTACACTTAAAATTTTACGAATGGTGCGTAAATAAGCAATGACAACTGTTTACATTGCATGTGGGTGTTTCTCGGTGTGTGAATGACAAACATTAAATACGTTATAAGTTTTTAACACATTCTGCGTAACGCTTGAAGCAAATGTTTGGCATGGCCCGCACAACACCACAAGACAGCAGCAGGCAGTAAATGCATGCAAAAAATTTCTGTTTAAAGCTGCCCTGTGTTTCGGCCAAGAAGTTCTTCACATTAGGCTTCCACTAGTCAATATTCAGTGAGGACATCAGTTCCTCCACACTGTCGGAAATAGAGTTCAACTTTAATAAGAGTCACTAGCAGTTATTGTGTCAATATTTACGTACGTTATATCTAAATCTTGAAAGGCAACGCCCAGCCAAGCGACAACGAGGCAATAGTGCTGAAATAGCTGCAATAATAGCTCGCCCTCGTCCAACATTTCCAGACGCTCAATGCGTTGGCGCTCCGATGACGAAATACTGTCGTACACCTGCACCATGTCCCAGGCGCGTGCTCCGCTCCAGCCGCAATCCTTAAAGCGATTGGTCTGAGTCTCAAGCGATAGACAGGACTCCACGCCGGCCAGGCTGCAGCCCCGGCTGCGCAGATTGTTGAGCATCACATCGCCAAAGCGGTCGTTCATGTTGACCTGTGCAATTAAATGAAATTCTATGTTTATTTTGTGGGTAATTATAAGCGCGTTGAGCTTAACCTGTTCGTAGTTGACGAAGACGGCGGCTTGAAACTTCTGCGCTATCCATTTGAGCAGATTTCGACAATTCTGGGCCTCAATATAGACCAGTACGCACTCCGCCAGGAATATGGTGGGTAGCGTATAGTCCACTTCGGCTTGCTGCAGCTTATTGTCCACCTCATCCAGATTGCGTAGGTCAACGCCCATCAGATGATAGTTGGGCCCATGCAAGTCAGTCGGGCTGAGACGCACCTCTCCGTCCTCGACGTGTATCTTGGCAAGCAGCGCCTTGTTGCGCTTGATTGTATAGCACTTGCGTGCCGTGACTGTGGGAAAATCCAGCTCAATGAAGTTCTTCACCTGGTGCGGGGTGTCCCGCAACCGAAAGTAGAGCGTGTCAAAGCCACAGCCAAGGTTGATGATTTGGCAATTCCCAGAGGTTTTCTGCAATGGTCATGGTCAATTTGTTCAATGAGTGAAGTGCAAGGCCACAATTGGGGCGTGACGCGCAAATGCGACACATGCGCAGCAGCATCTTTGTCCTATGCAACAGGATTCCAGTTTCAATGCAAATTCAAAATTCAATGCCATAGTTCGGTCAGGCACTTGACCTTAACTTGCGCCTCGGGACAGACAGTTGGTTGGCTGCAAATGTGAGCCTGAAATTCAACTAGAGATGCCATCGTGACCTTCATGCTTAAAAATAAAATCCATGTAAATGTACCCAAATTTAGTTTAAATTCTTTAACAACGGCTAAATATCGGACAAACAATAGAGGGGGGATTTTTTTGAAAGTAACTGAATAAACAATAAAGGAATCGAGTAACCGGTGTTCGATAAGAATGGGAATTTAATCGATACTCGTTAAGAAACGATCGAGTTACAAGGACTTCTTGTTTGCCATCTTGCATTTTAGCTTTAAATTATTGATTGATGCAATTGGGTTTGAACATTCAAAAGAAATAATCTTAAATGATGTATTAAAGCTCTAACTTTGAATCACTATTCCTATAATCGAATTGTTACAATTCTTTGAACATTTTACACTACTACAAGCTATAATAGTTCAATCACGTGCGTATCTCCATAACGGGACCGTTGAGAGCATGACGCGCATGTCCCATAATTTGGTTTTGTTATGTGTTGCAGCCTTCAGCAGTAAATGCAGTAGATACCACCAACCTTCAGAAACTTCTCCACACACATCTCAACGCCCTTGACGCGTGCAAAGTAGCCGCGATTTATCTCTGGAGCCTTCCTCTCCTGATTACGCACAAAGTAACCAATATAGTCGTCCTTCCAGTAGCCAAGGCGCACAGCACCTCTCTTGCAGTCACTGGCGTCGTCATTGGTCGCTATTACTGCCTCATCGCATGGATGGAACTTGTGTGTACTATTGTTATGTGCAACTCCTCCGCCCGCTGTGGGAGGTTCCATGGTGAAGGTGTTGTCCTGCAACCTCTTGTTGCACACTACCTATGAAGAGAACAGCACTTGATGGCTTGTGAATGCCCTGGAAGGACTACTTATTAGCACTTATTAGATGTTTTTCCTCGATTATTGCTCTTTTTCAACTTGGTGTTTCTTAAGCAAACAGTGTGAATGCAAATGAGTATTAAAAACAGTCTGTAAACAGCTGCGAGTATCGATTACGGTTAGTGTCGGTAAATTTTCTGTGAGTACTGCTTATTATTATCGATGTACCATATGTGACATATCGATACGCTAAGGTAGCGCCAAGTTTAAATCTTCAAAATAATATAGCAAATATTAATTAAATTTACAAAAACGAAAAACTTTAGTTTTGCTTGCAGACAACTTTAATAGTTTTTTGTTTACAATAAAAGCAGATTATAACAATTGTCTGCAGCAGTTGAGAAGTTCATTATTAAGTAACAGCCATAATAAATGCATTCATGTAAGTTTTTAAGTAACGCGTGCCACAATCAAGTCTCAGTTAACTCTATCATCCAAGTGCTCTAATTGTTTCCCGCATCTTTGACATCGGAAGCGACGGCTGTTATAATTAAAATTGTCAGCTACGCCCAAGCCACCGAGTCTTCAACTCAATAACTAGGGGTCAAAATGTGAACTGGCTTTAATTGTTGTCTCGCTTTGCATTTCCTAAGGCGGTAAGTGAATCACAACCTCTCCACGAGAACGAATTAGTTTCTTGATAATACTAGAATGGGAAATTATGCAAAGCGCAACATTTTGTCATGCAAAAATATTTTAGTGTGCCATCAAATGCATTTGAACTGAATCATTTGCTATCCAACGACGCGGCAACGTTCAACATCTTTAGGCTTCGGCTGGTGGTCCCTAATTAGGCTGCCACTGTTAATTGACGACTTTTTGAACTCAGTCAATGCGGCCATATTCTTACTATTGTTTCACGTTAATTCAAGGGCTTGAACTGTGCTTTTATTTTCGAAAAACCCAAATACGCATCAAAAAATTTTGAAGCGCAGTTTCGGGAGACACAACACAATAAAATATTTAATCAAATTTATATTTGGTGTGTGTAATGTTCGCCCTTCTATTCGCATATTGATGACCCCTCTAAACCCCTCTAATATGTTCCACAGTTTTAAAGCTGGAGTCAATTAGTCACTAAGTAGACCACTGAAGATCTATATACAGCTACATCAAGACAAAACGAATTTCAAAAATCCAAATTTGTTCGAAATTATTGCTTTGTGGAATAATAATCATTCAGAACTATATAGTAATTAAAATGTTAATATTAGTATAGTACAATAGTGTAATATTGCTTAGACTCTTTATTTATATCTAAACTTATTTATAAAAAATGAAAAACAAAAATTAAAGTATTACTTTTTAAGTTTTGTTTGTAAATAAAAAATGAGTTGTTTTTCAATAAAAAGCGGGATTTAATAATACTATTAAATATTACAATATCTTGTAAACAAACTAAAGTTAAATATAAGTTTAGTACATATTATTAAAAATTATTAAAACTTTTGTGTTGATTCCGGCTAATAATTTTGTTTTTGATACAATAAATCCAATGCACTCTGTCTCTTTCTTTGGCTCTCTTTGATCTCTGGCGCTCTCTGTGTTGCTCTCGCACTCAATGTTCTTGCACCCACACTTGCTCAGTGAGTGTCAGGTTAGTTGCGACTGCGGAGCCATTTGCCGCTTCAGTTTGACTGTAACGTTCGTGAGCGTCGGTTGTGCGAGCGGAAAGCTGCGCGCGTCTACTGCGAAATTCACTCAGGTGTGTGATTCAAAAAAAAAACGGTTGGTAACAAAAGCGTTGTCGCTCACGTAAGCCAGTTTACACGTATGTGTGTGTGTGTGTGAGAATGTGTGTGCGTTAACAACGCCAAAAGCAACCTTCAGTGTATTGCGTATGCGTGCACTTGCATTGGTGTTGTGCGTGTGCTTGTGTTAGTGTAACCATAGCTTCTGCTGCTCCGAGCCCGACTCGCGGTTTGACGTTCGGTGCAACTGGCTCTGTCTTTCTACCTGTGCCTGTGGCTAAAAACTCAAAACGGTCATTTCGTTACGTTTACGTTAACGTTTTTCTGGCTTTTCTCATCAAGCGTATTTGTTATTTTTCGGGGCGTTGGCGCGTACCCAAAGAAAGTTATTATTTTTTGTGCATTGCAAGCGCAAAATGAATCAGTTAACTGGATACGTGAAATTGAGTGCAAATATTGCTGAAATACACACACACAGAAGGGATAAGATAAGATAGTGGCTAAAACAAAAACAAAAAAACGTCGACGCTGGCAGCGACGTCATCATTTGGAGCATAACTGTAAAAAGCAAGTGAGATTAAAGAGACAACAACAACAACAACAACAACGCGATTGCCGTGCAGTGGGCCAACTAACACACACACACACACACATGCAATTACTCTCACACACACAGACACATACATCGACACCTGCAAACGCTTCACTTTCAACATTATCGTTGCGTTTATTGTTTCTGTTTGCTTTGTGATTGCGAAAATAAAAACTAACCAAGTGTCTGGGCAATAAATGTGATTCACCAACAACAACACAAAAAGTGTAATTTGATATAAAAATTCCCGCAAGTATTTGTTTTACTTCTTGTTTGTTTTTTTTTTTTTGGCTATACCGTTGGCCAACAATTAGCAAAAAGGGCGCAAGCACTTCATAAATTGTGCAGGCGTTTGCATTTCCTCACTTTTAGCAAGAATAAGCTTGAAGCTGAAGCAGAAATACATGCTAGAAGAAGAAGAGGAAGAAGAGGACCCAACACACGCCGGGGGTTAACAGCGTAACCTGAGTCGGTTGCGGCAGCAGGTTAATGCACTTTTTAGTTTGCATGCAGCAGCAGCAACAACAATAGCAACAACAATAACAACGATAACAACTTCTGTGTGTGTGTGTGTGTAAAAGTGCTTGTTAGTCCTTGTGCCAGTTAACATGACGTTGACGTTGACGTTGACTTCGCAGTCGCCGCTTGCCATAATTGTTTTCAAATGCCAAAAGTGCAGCTCGAATTTGTTTATATTTCTCATTGTTGTTGTTGTTGTTTTTATTAGTCACGTGAAATCGAAGATGTTATAAAAGATATATTTATATCTACACGTTTATATCCTTTGCTAAATTAAGGCTGTTTCAAAGAATATTAATTCATCTTCTGATTTTTGATTCAATGTAATTATAATGATATTTATAATTAACTGACAAACGCAAAAGTTGCTATCAAATTTTAGCGTAAAGAAATCAAATGAATAAACAGATAAATAAACATAAACTATTATTAAAACAAGAACAGCGCAGTTGGGTATAACCGACTGCGCCATACTCGTTCACAGTGTAATAACAGCTTAAAACAGTCGAAAACGGTCTTAATTATTATTGATATTTTCTGCTCGAGTTCGTTATCAGAAAATTGTATTCAAAATTTTATGGCTCTAGATCTAAAATTGTTGAGATACGCATTTTCGCGGTTTAATCACGCCCAGATATAAAGATTTTATCAATTTCTTATTTCAAGTTTCATTCAGACCTTGCGTAAAATCTATATACTCTTTTCACACAGTACACAAGTATATAAAAACAAACAAATATTCACTCAGTCCTATGGATAATAAATTTGATGTTTAATGTCCTATTCTATATAATTGTGTGGATTGGCGAAAATTCAACAACAAATATGATCAATAATAAACTTGATTTGCTTGTGGAACTTTTATTTCAAATTAAATTTCTAGCGCTTATAAAAGGTACTATATCGAGGCAGGCAGACGCAAAAGTTTACTTTTATATAGTCTAAAATATATTACTTCAAAATATGATTTTTTTGTTTATAGCAACTTCTTGCATTTTAACATAATAATTCACTCGAGATTTGAGTCATATTATTTCTATCTGGACTCAATACGCTTAAAAACTTTACTTTTAATAAAAATAAGTCATGATGAAAATTAGCATAATAATTCCCACACTTTTTGGTTTTTGGTCAAAAGGGAATCATCTTGTAGATATTTTACCCTATGTAAGAAGTCGCTTTATTTTCTGTATCAACAACAATCAACACTTTTTAATTATTTCAAATATAACGAGCATTATTCAAATACAAATATTTCTTATTTCGTAACTTTAAAATATTTGATGCAACTTTCGAACGCATTCGTCAACCAATTAACCAATTAGCTTCAATGCCATTCTTCGCTTTTACAAACAATGGAGGTAATCGCAATCGTAATAGCTCCATTGAAGCAGCCCCCAACACATGCCACATGGAGTCGACTCCAATTTGAAGTTACACACAGCAAAGTCGCAAAAGTGCGACTGCGTTTTATGCTGTAACTTATTTTTAGCGCATATTTTTCTTAAGCTCTGTGGAAGTGGAAACGGGTTTGTCGGTCTCTGGCTTCTAACGACGGCTTGGACCCAACACATAACACATAACAGATACAACATACAAACAACAAACAGCTAACGTAATTTGAAAACCAGTTGGGTCACTTTTACTCAGCCCCGAGATTTGTTTATTAAAATGTATCCAAACCAAGAAGTGCAAAGTGATAATTAATTTATCGCAGAAGAAGAATATTTATTATTTTAGGCTTTAACTTTTCACATTTTGTACACACAAAATTATTTGGATTAGGTATTTAAAATTGACGCATTCTTAAATAATAAATAACTAAATCGTTTTTATTATTATTAGTAGTAACAGTAGTAGTATTAGTAGAGCACTATACAGTTATAAGCTAACTGAGTTTCTTTTATACAACACTGGTTTCTTGGACTGCAGTCCGCGCTAGTGGCGAAACATCACGAAATATGCAAAAGTCGACAATATAGTCCAATCAGATCGAATACCGAAAGTTATGGTTTTAATTAGGATATTTAATATATCATCTGGTTCATAAGACATGGAGCTGTAAGGGAAAAATTCGGCATTCGAAATATTTTAAAAAGTAATTTTTAACTACAAAGAAACTAAAGAAGTGTATAGTAAATGGAATATTCTTCGTCACAAAATATTCGAAATTTTGGAGCTTGTATATCTTGTTATTGGATTACGACTATATTGATTTAATATTTATTTATCATATATTATTCTCTATATCTCTATATCTCGTATCTCAGCAATTTTTTTATATATAGTAGAAAATTTATTTATCATATATTGTTCTCTATATATATAGACGCATATATACAAAGTTCTAAAACCTGCATAATATTTTTCTTTTTTAGATTGAAATGGCACAGAAATTCAAATATCGCGACAAATTGAAATGTCTATCGGTCATTATTTTCCAACTCATTCTAATTCAGTCCATTGATGCACAAACTCGGGATCCGCGATTTTATTCGCGTGTCGGCGTCGACTATCATTGGCCGAATCCGGGCGATCCGGATTACAGGTGAGCCGCCAAAATGAATACCAATGAATATAAATTGATGCCAATCTTTGGGGCTTTAGAACGTACACGTTCAACGATCGTCGTTACGGACATTATCAGCCAAATGGCTACGGCGCCAATTACCCCGGCAGAAATCCGCCCGGACAATATCCCCAGGGTATGCCCAACGAAGACCGATTTCGCTTTGATCCGGTAAGTGTATATACATATAAATTTGTATATATATTTGTTCCACCTATCGAACAAGTGAACAGTTTAATCAATTAAATTCGTGACACAAGAGCTGACCCCAAAAGACGTAAAGATCATTGGGAACGCACCATAAACGAACAATGGGCAACCATTGAGCAGAAATGTTGAGATGGGCAGTCAGTAATATCAAAGCAATAATCTTAATTAAGTTTTCATGCGTTCAAAAGCGACGTAATCAATTACACATGTCGCTCATCCGCCAACAACAATGCACCGATGACAACAACAATTTTGTAATCTCGTTTCGATATCCACTTTATATAGAACGATCCCAACGCTCGAACGCAGTTCCCGGGCGTCTTGGCCGGCTGGCGAGAGGATTTGCAGGGGAAACAGCGACGCGATTCGTTGACATTGGAGCGGGATGTGTTCGTGACGACCAACTATGGCCAGGTGCAGGGCTTTAAGGTCTATATGTACGATAATCCCGATCCGAAATCATTCTATCGACCCTATCACTCCACTGTGGATCGCGTCATGGGCGAGTGCTCCGTATTCCTGGGCATTCCGTACGCCCTGCCACCCACATTTGAGGGTCGCTTCAAGCCGCCGCGTCTCCATCGTGGCTGGCAGCTGCTGCAGGCGGTGGACTTTGGACCGGCTTGTCCTCAGCCGGTGCGCTACACGGGCGCCACCAAAGGTGTCATGGATATGGACGAGGATTGCCTATACCTAAATGTTTATTCTCCCAAGGTTGGTTCAAAGCTATTCAAAAAATATATATTGGTTTTCCTTTGCATTGAGTACAAGAAAGAATACTTTTCTTAAGCATGAAAGAAGGTTTCAATCGGATGTAACCGACTGTGCAATACTTGTTCACAGTAACATTTTTCGACTCGATCTTTGGAAGAGATCATCCGAAAACAGTTTGGTGAATCCAGTTCTAAATTTGTTGGAAACATAAATTTTCGTTTTGTTTTGTGTGTCATCTTTGAAAAAGGTCTTCAAGAATTTATCTAAAATTAAATTTGTTTTATGTGACTTTCAAATTACAGTCAAATCTTGATAATTCGTACCCCAATAAATTGAAAACCTCAAAAGTTTGCAAAATTTCCATACATTTTAGTTCCCTCGTATTTTATTTGCAATTCAACAAACATAAAACCTTTTATAAATCGGAATTAATTTTTGAAACATCTTACAATTCATAATGCAAAACGTAAAAAAAATGTTTTTAATTTAACTACCGTTAACTTGTGTAGGCAAGAATAATTTTTTGTCCTATTCTGAATTTATATTTTCTTGGCTTTTAAAAAATTCTGAAAAAACCATTTGAAGAGAAAGAAAAGAAAACATGTAAGAACGTTGCTGTCGGATGTAACCGACAGCGCAATACTCGTTCACAGTGTAAGGCAGAATTAATCTCTAATTATTTATGACAAATACAATCCATCAAAAAGATAAATTTGCAATTCTAAATTTTGAAAATAAAATTCTTTCGGATATCAGGGGAGGGCAAGCTTTTTTCCTACAAATTTTATTTTCAAATTCATTTCGTATATTTTAAATGTAAAATCTATCTAAATGAAATATCATGACCAAAATGCCATCAAACATGAAAATCGGTGCAGTTTTGACAAAGTTATGGAAGTTTAAAATATGGGAGCTATGGACCCGAAAGCTTTACTTGTCAAAATTTTTGCCAATTTTGGCATGATTTTTAACACAATCGATTAAAAACAAAAATTTGCAATAATAAATAGTGGCCGAAATGTTTGTACCGCTATTCAAAGGAGGTGAGCAGTTATCTACCTTCCAAATTAATTTTATTTCATATTCTATGGATAATAAGAAAAAACACAAATGATTGAGAAAATGTGTTTAGTGTATGAAAAAAAGTTTTCCATAACTTGTACAAATTTATTTTTTATTAAAGGAGTAATTTAATAAAAATAAATAAATTTGTACACATTAGGAGTAATTTAATAAAATATAAATTTGTACAAGTTATGGAAAACTTTTTTTTACAAATTATGGAAAACTTTTTTATGCACTAAACACATTTTCTTAATCATATTTGTTTTTTCTTATTATCCAACGAATAGTTTTAGTTTATTTTTTATTAAATGAGTAATTTTACAAATTATGGAACATTTTTTCAGTTATTGATCTATTTCACCTAATATAATTACTTTCAATCAATACATGTATATTAATATGTTATTTTTGCAATCATCTTTTATAGACTGGCGCTGGCGTTGCCCAGAAGTATCCGGTTATGGTTTACATACACGGCGGCGAATTTGTGCGCGGCGCCTCCAACCTGTTCCAGGGCCATATGCTGGCTTCCTTTTACGATGTGGTGGTGGTGACTCTGAACTACCGCCTGGGTGCTTTGGGTTTTCTGTCCACGGCGGATGAGAACTCGCCCGGCAACTATGGCATCTTGGATCAGGCAATGGCGCTCAAGTGGGTGCACGACAACATTGAGTTCTTCAACGGGGATCGCGACTCGATCACCTTGTTTGGGCCGGGTGCCGGCGCCGCCTCCGCTGGCCTTCTGATGGTGGCGCCGCAGACGCGGCACATTGTGAAGCGGGTAATTGCCCAGTCGGGCTCGGCGCTGGCTGATTGGGCGCTCATCCAGGATAAGTACCGGGCGCAGAATACGAGCCGAGTACTGGGACAGGTGTTGGGCTGCTCCATTGATTCCTCGTGGAAGCTGGTCAACTGTCTGCGCACCGGACGCAGCTTCTACGAGCTGGGCAACGCGGAGTTCGCGCCCCAGGTGGGCAGCTTCCCCTGGGGTCCGGTGCTGGATCACAATTTCACGCTGCCCGGCGATGACTGGTACGAGGGCTGGCGGGAGAAGGACTGGCGCTTCCTCACCCAAACTCCGGAGACGCTGATACGCGCCGGCAAATTCAATCGGAACATTCAGTACATGACGGGCGTCACCACCCAGGAGGCAGCCTTCTTTGTGGCCCAGAACGAATCCCTGGCGCCCTACTACGAGCTAGATGGCCGCTTCTTCGAGCAGAAGGTGCGCGAGCACGTCTTCCGCTACAACTACACCCTGAATCCAAATGGAGTATACGAGGCCATCAAGTACATGTACACCTACTGGCCGGATCCCAACAACAACACCATCATACGCGACCAGTACATCAACATGCTGAGCGATCTCTACTACCGTGCACCGGTTGATCAAATGGTCAAGCTGCTCCTCGAACAGAAGATCCCCGTATTTATGTATGTGCTGAACACCACTGTGGAGGCTTTAAACTTGCCCCAATGGCGCAAATATCCGCACGACACGGAGCATTACTTTTTAACTGGAGCGCCCTTCCTGGACACTGAGTTCTTTCCCAAGAAGGAGCACCTGCAGCGCAACATGTGGACGGACAACGATCGCAACATGAGTCACTTCTTCATGCAGACCTACTCGAACTTTGCCAGATACGGGTAAGTGGAGAGACCAATCCAATTCTAGCTCACTTCTTAACGTGGTCAAGTTCATAAGTCTCAAAGAAATCCGAATATTTTTTTATAAAGTTAAGTAAGTAATATGGTTAAAGATCATTACAAGAATTACAACACGGTTGTCATGTGTAACGGTTGTTATGTAACATTACAAATAGAAACAACATTGTCATACCCTGTAATAGGAAGAAGGAGGCATACCCGACCCGATAAAGTCGATCTCGGAAATTATAAGAGCTGGAAACTTCAAGTTTTCGCACTGATCAGGTTTATTTTAAATGTTCGGCTTCTTAAAATCGATAAAAATCGATGCAGATGATGGTATTTACCTGTAAGAGTTTTCCGATTAAACCTCAATTTTTGTCTTTGCAAATAATTTTCATAATAAATGCGAGAAGCCTTCGAATTATAGTATACCCCACAATTGCTGAAATTAGTTGAGTTGGGATAGAATACATAGAACTTTTTAATACTACAACTCATAATTGATTAAACAGATTTCTTTAAGTATAGAAAAATGTTAGAATGAAACACAAATAAACTTTACCACAATTTTGGACGAATTTGTATACTCCTTCATGAAGTGAAAAAACTATATTGGGTTTATGCAATGTCCGAACGTCTTTTCCGTATAAACGCCAATTTTGCGCTGCTATTCAAGCCAGTGACTTGAGACTTGGAATATATGCTCGTGCATATCCGCGTCAGATATAGTGTTAAGATTTTTTGGCTACACCCACTGTAGGCGTGGCAAATTGATAAAATCTTAATTTTTTAGGTAAGAGTAAGCCGCGAAAATTTTAGAGTTAGGGTCACAAAATTTGCTGACATTCTTGAAAGATTGTAAACGAGTATTACTTGTTTTAGTCTTGCTGCAGATTAAACAATCGAGTGAAAAATTCTGTTAATTTTTACCCAATTAAAAACGCTTCCTCTTTCTCCTTTTGCACACCCGTAGAAACCCGACGCCACAACAAGTGCTGGGGATGCACTTCCAGCGTGCCTACCAGGGGGAGATACGTTACCTGAACATCAACACCACCTACAACTCGTCGATATTGCTCAACTATCGGCAGACAGAGTGCGCATTCTGGACGCAGTATTTGCCGACGGTTATTGGGGTGTTGGTGCCGACCTATCCGCCCACCACGGAGTACTGGTGGGAGCCCAAGGAGCCGCTGCAGATTGCGTTCTGGAGCATGTCAGTGGCCTGCTTCTTCCTGATCGTGCTTGTCGTCATCTGTTGCATAATGTGGCGCAATGCCAAGCGGTAAGTTGAGGAGTTCATCGTAAAGAGAACACTCTTTCATTAATCCCTGTTCCGCCCCACAGACAGTCGGATCGATTCTATGACGAAGACGTCTTCATCAACGGGGAGGCAGAGCCCGAACCAGATCCGCGTGGCGTGGACAATGCGCACATGGTGACCAACCATCATGCGCTGCGATCGCGGGACAACATATACGAGTACAGGGATTCGCCATCGACTAAAACGCTGGCCAGCAAGGCGCAGACGGATACAACATCGCTGCGCTCGCCCAGCTCTTTGGCCATGACCCAGAAGTCCGGCAGCCAGGCATCGCTCAAGTCGGGCATCTCGCTGAAGGAGACCAATGGCAGCCTGGTCAAGTCGGAGCGCGCAGCTACCCCGCGCTCGCAGCCCAACGGCACGACGGCCAAAGCAGGCCCGCTCGAGGAGAAGCGTCTGCTGCAGCCCATCTCCAGTACGCCAGTGGCGCAGCTGCAAGCGGAGCCCACGAAACGAACGCCGGCTGCCAGCGTGGCCAGCAGCAGTCGCAGCACAACTCCCGTGCCCTCGGCGCGAACTACAACAACAACAACTACAACAACAGCGACGACAGCGACGCAGCCTGCAGCGCAGCCGCGACGAACGCAGCTGGTGGAGGGCATCCCGCAAACATCTGTCTAAGTAACCGCTCTCTAAGCGCGGGATGCGTTTAGAGAGAATCCGCAACAGCCTTTGAATGAACAACGAACCAACTGCAGCTTCGGCAGCTGGGGTAAGTTCTCGGAATAGTCCATTTTGACCGACAGCCTGCTAATGGATTCTTTTTACACAGCTCCGTTTTAACTGGAGGACAGAGGTTTACATTTCAATAGCGCCAGAGATATAGTTTTTAGCTTGTTTTATGCCTAGTTTCAACTTATTATTTATAATTTATGTTTACACAGATCTAAAAGATCTCTTAAGGCCCTAAGTGCAGCTAACTTTATTTGTATCTATTAACAAACATTTGCATTTTTTACTGATTTTGTTCTTATTTCTGTATATTTTGTAAGTTCGATAACCCAACGAATACGAATCCATATCAAAAGACATTCCGTAGGATAGTTTTGGCGAGACCCATTAATGTATATAGTATATAGAATTACGCTAAGTTGTTAATTTAAAGCACTAATGTGCTCTCCCTGATTAGCTCCGGAAATCAGTCAATTAAAATATGAGAGTTCTGTTTTGAGCCAGTTTAATGTAACTAACAATAAATTAGGTATCATTTAAATAGACATAATAAAACTGAACGTTTGTAAGTTAGTAAATAACACAGTATAATAATTACTCATCAGTTTCATCAAACGTATTCAAATATAATGCACAAGTGCCTTTTTCTCGTATCGGTTCCAGCCTAGTGTTAAGTGTGTGTACTCATATATCATATAATTAATTAATTTACATAGTTGTAAGTTTCATATGTATGTTTTATGTGTCACATATATAGAGAAATCAACGACCATACAAATCAGTGTAAACCGTCCAATATTTGTTTGTGTTTTCATGTAACTGTTTTATTTTATATGTATATGTTTATAAATTTATATATAAATTTATATATATAGATATATATGTATATGTTTACATGTACGAAAGCATAAGAAATACATTTACATTTAGTTTAGTTTATTGTGTGTAGTTTTGTATTTCATCCATAAAATAAAGTTTTATTTCACCATTGTAAAATGTCCTGCTGAATGCTTCGCTCTGCCTCCTGTCTCCTGCCTCCTGTCTCCTGTCTCGTGTCTCTTTTGTGTTTGTTGTGTTTCATATCCTTTTATGTCCGATGCGAACTATCTACAGATACAGCGATGCGGCAAACACAATGTCTCGCTTGAGCAGGCGAATGCCCTCGGAGAATTTGTTCTCCAGATCCGTGTTGCCAATGGTTTTGGACGCCTGGCACAGCTGACGCAGCAGCTCCTCCAGACGTCGCATGCACCGGATTATGGAGCCCTCGAAGATGTCGGTCATTTTACAGACGCTTAGGAAACTGGAGCCCTTGCACCAGGCCAGCACGACGTCCATTAAGAAGGGCTTGAACTTTTCCACATAGTTCTCCTCATCCAAATTCAGTTTGCATTCAATGGACACCTTGGCAATGCGCCGCGCCAGACTCTGCAGCGAGCGCAGCGGGCCGGACAGCTCGGTTGCGCTCTTGGGCGCCTCGCTCGACTTCTCGTCGCACACGAAGCAGGAGAGGAGCGCGACCGCCTGCGGCGCGGAGAGCTCGTTGAACACACCGTTGAATATCATTTCGGTGATGAGCAACTCATCCGCGGAGCTCAGCTCGCAGGCGACACGGCCCTTGAACTCAATGACATCGCCCGGCTTGCAGTAGCCCATGCGGCGGAGTACACGCTTCCGGTACTTCAGCTCGTCCATCTGCAGCAGGCTGCGCGCCGCCTTCAGCTCCGCCTTCAGGTTGTTCAGCTCGGACTGTAGCTTTAGCTTATCCAGATAGCGCTTGTGGATGCGTTCCAGCTCCGGCGATTTGTGCAGCGGGTGCTCCTCCAGCCGTGTCTCGAACTGTGCAATGGTGTCCATTATGTTGCGGAATTCGGGATCCTTGATGTTCATGTCGTCGATGGGATGAAGCACAGGCGGACCCAGCGGAAAACGCTTCTTGGCCTCCTGGATGGTCTTTAGGACGGCGCGGCGATTGTCGGCAGTGCGCAGATCACTGGGAAAGTAGACGCGTATGGAGCTGATCTGGGTAATCAACGTATTGGTCACTGGAACGACCTCCATGCTGCCACGCTCGTTGGGCGGACAGGGATCGGTGTCGCCAGTTTTGGCCGCTGAATCGCTGACGTGCAGCAGCACATCGATAACCACGCCCGATTCAGTTTTCAATGGGTTCTTGCGACCCTGATCCGGCTTCTTGAAGTTCAACACAAGGCCCCAGTCGTACTCCTGCTTGGCAGCTGACACCTTGACCAGTCGTCCCGGCTGCAGGAAGGGCACCAGATATTGCGGCTTGGTTAACCACTCGCGGAACTTCTTGCCATTGAGCTCGAGCTGTTCGCGGATGTGATGGTATGAGGCAATGTTGTGCTCATCCTTGATGCTCAGCTTGTTCAGCAGCTGGGTCTTCTGCTGTATCTGGTCGTGCAGGCCGGGCAGGGCGGCCTGATTTTGGAACTGATAGAAACTACGCTCCAACATATACTCGGGATTTATTTCCTCCACGCGCAGCAGATTCAATACCATGTTGTAGGTCAGATGGAACGCCGAGTTGAGTGTATCCGCCTTGCCCTGGACTATTTCACGGCCGACCACCGGCGACACCTTCTCGTCGATCATCAGTATAACAATACCCTTGTCGTCCAGGCCACGACGACCAGCACGCCCGGCCATTTGTATGTACTCGCCGGAGCTGATCCAACGGAAGTCCTTGCCATCGAACTTGCGCGGCGCCGTGAAGAGCACTGTGCGCGCTGGCATGTTCAGGCCCATGGCGAAGGTCTCCGTGGCGAAGAGCGCCTTGATCAAGCCCTCGCCGAACAGTATCTCGATGGTCTCCTTGAGTATGGGCAGCAGTCCGCCGTGATGGATGCCAATGCCACGTCGCAGCAGCGGCAGCACATTCTCCACCTGCGGCAGGCGACGATCCTCCTCGGAGAGCACGTCCATGGCGTTGTTAAACACCTCGTCCACCAGTTTCTTCTCGTCCACAGTGTTAAAGTCCAGCTTGGCCATTTGCATCGCGTACACCTCGCAGTCCTTCTTGCTGAACGAGAAGATGATGACGGGCGCAAAGTGCCGCTCCATGATCATCTTGACAATCTTGAAGATGTTCGTCTGTCCCGAATTGACACCCTTGACGCCGCCCTTACGGCCTTTCTGATCACCCTTGGCCGCCTCACCTAGAAAAAAAAGGCAAAAGACAATTAAGAACTTTGCATTCGGATGTAACCGACTGTTCAATACTCGTTCACAGTATAATAATAGCTTCAAACAGTAATTTGTGGGAGCGGCCATGACCAAATTTGGTTACTCTAGCTGTAAAATTATATATTTATATATATCGATCAAATCGATTTGCCACTTTAGATCTTTAGAGATCATCAACTTTAAAGCCGAGTAAGATATATACGCTTGATCGTTTTGAAATTTTTCGAAAAAAAATGGTAAGAGCGAGATAAACCGATTTTTATCGAATTTACCTGATACACGAATTTATATTTTAAATTTCAAATTACATTCATACGGACAGAGCGGACCGACGGACAGCAAGATGGACATTGCACAAACCCAATATACTCTTTACACTTTATAAACGGACTTGGTGGGAAAGGATTTGGCAATTGGCTGAGAAATAGCTCTTGATATAGCCTCGCATCATTTATTTACCCGCATTAGCCAGCACGGCCATGGCCGTCGTGAAGTTGTCCTCCTTAAACTGGCCCTTCTCGTCGACGATCAAGTGAATGCCGTCACCGCCGGCTGGGAAGATGTAGTGCTGCAGCGGCGTCGGGCGATAGTCCGTGTAGACCACGTGGCAGGGCTGCTTGTGCAGGTGGCAGACCCACTCGGCGAACTGGCGAGCGTTGGGTATGGTGGCCGAGAGGAAGACATAGCGCACGTTGTCCGGCAGCAGGATGAGTGTCTCCTCCCACACGACGCCGCGCTCCTTGTCGCGCATGTAGTGAATCTCGTCGAACACCACCCAGCCCACCTCGCGCATGATCTCGCTGCCGCGGTACAGCATATTTCGGAGAATTTCCGTGGTCATGATCAGGCAGGAGGCCGATGGATTTATGGTCACGTCGCCCGTCACCAGGCCAACATCCTGAAACTCATCGGTGAACTCGCGAAACTTCTGATTGGACAGCGCCTTGATTGGAGTCGTGTAAATGACGCGTTGCTTGGCGGCCAACGATTTTGCGATCGCGTATTCCGCCACCACCGTCTTGCCAGCCGAGGTGTGCGCCGAGACCAGCACGCTCTGTGCGTTGTCTATGCAGAGTATGGCCTGCTTCTGGAAGGGATCCAGCACGAACGGGTATTCCTTGGCGGGAACACCGGCAAACGGCTGCAGAGGGATGTACTCCTGGTCGGGATGGGCGGCCACCTCGTGTGTGCACGACTCTGGTGACACCAACTGGTGCGTGACAATGCGTACGCGCAGCGCCTCCAACGCACAATCGGCCAATTCCTCAATCTTGACATCTTTTTCACTCTTGTCCTCATCATTGTCAGATTCATCGTCGGAAATCTCGAGTACCTCCTCTTTAGTGTCACCAGTGTCCCCAGCACGCTGTCGCTTCGCAGGCTCTCCCCCCTCCTCATTATCCATCAGGGACGCTTCGTCCGTCTGCTGCTCTGCACTGTCTTCTGCATTAGTTGCCTGGCGTTTGTTCGCTTTTTTGTCGCTTTTGTTGTTGCTCTCCGCCTCGTTTTCCTGCAATTGTTTTGGTTTTGTGAAAATGGGAGGCAGGGCCTGCAGACTTTCGGATGGCGCTTCATTGAAGCAGTCAAATAGCTCATCGATGTCCATGGCGTCTGTCTATTTGTATTCTATTAAGTTTCGCCTTTGTCGCTACGTTTTTTGCACACCACGTTAAATAAAAAAAAACATGTGTTTCGGTGTGCCTCAACAAATTGATATTGCCTGTAAACTTAACATAAGCTCAAATGTTATAGGCGCCAGCTAGAAAGTTTTTGTCAAAACTCATTACATTTATTTTTTTTAATTTACTGCAGGGTCCAAATATGTACAGCTTAGTATAAAAATTTTGTTCCATATATATTTTTTAAGAAAACATTAACAATATTTAAGAATTTAACAGCTCCTCCATATCTGTTATCGATACGTAAATTGAGATAGCCCTAACGGTTAACAGAACAACTACGAGAACGGTAAGTTAAGTAAATATAATGCTCGCCAAACAAGAATTTGTATTTAAGTTGCGTTTAAAAAATGCGACTGAGTAAATTTATGTATATTGATGACAAGCTACTATCAAGGAATTATTAATTATCCTTTTAACTGCAAGAAGAGATGTGATCAAGAATTATTTAAACATTATTCAAATGCAATTTATATTTATATAAATTTTTTATTTAAAATTTAAAAATACAAAAATATATAAATTTTATATTTTTAAAGAATAAATAACGACCAGCTGTTTTATTATCGCCATTTTAACGTCAACAAATTGTGTTGACTTTGATTTATATCGAGTACTATCGATTGTGCATGAAGAAACAATCGGATCATCGTGCATTAATCTGCGGCAGCGACGCAACAAAAGAAAACAAATATCTTTCACAAATTGTATTGCATTCATTAGTACAAAATGGACACTGATGAAGTAAAGCGTGGTCGTGGTCGTGGTCGCGGTTCCCGAGCACGCGGCCGAGGTCGCGGACGTGGTCGAGGTCGCGGCAAGAAAATTGATGACACAGGCAGTGCGCTGGAAACATACGAAAGTGGCGTTGGCGTCGGCGTCGGAGTCGGCGCTGTTATTGCCGCGCCGCCGAGCAACGGGACATTGGGCGACAGCCCGACCAGCTTGGAGCATGCCGAGGATGCTGTCATGCAAGAGCTGGACAAGGATATCGAAATGGAGGTGACAACAGCGCCCGAGGAGCAAGCAACGCCCATTGCAGACATGACGCCGCCGCCTCAGCAGCAGGTAGCGCCGCCTGTGCTGCCACAAACGAGTAAGAGTTTAGGGTGACATTAAAATAAATGCAAGTGCACTGAGTTCATTGTATTGCAGTTGACATGGAAGCGGACATATCACAGCTGGAGGCGCCCACGTTCACGACATTGTCGCGGGGCCCACCGGAGCCAATGCTGCGTCTGAAGTGGAACCACAAAGTAAGCCTCATTGGGGAGAAGGTGCTCAATCCGATGATACACTGCTGCGACCAGTGCGCCAAGCCCATACTCGTATATGGCCGCATGATACCCTGCAAGCATGTGTTCTGCCTGAAGTGCGCCCGTGCCGAGCCCATCAAGATCTGTCCGCGCTGCAGCGAGAAGGTGGTTCGCGTGGAGCAATCCGGCTTGGGCACGGTTTTCATGTGCACGCACGGAGGCAGTCGGTATGGCAGCAACGGCTGTCGCCGCACCTATTTGTCTCAGCGCGACCTGCAGGCGCACATCAATCACAGGCATGTGGCACAGCTCCCGCTAACTGCGTCCTCGGGCGTGGAGTCAAAGCTGACGGAAATGAGCGGCCTGGAGTTGCATAAGCAGCGCAAGGCGAGTAGTTGCTATGGCTCCTAACTATGCTCTCTGTCTAATGCTTGCCCTTGCAGCTATCCGAATCCTCCTCTGCCGCCGCCGCCTCTTCCGCCGCCGCTGCTCTTATGCAGCAACGCTCCTCGACGCGCGGTTCGGTCAGCGGCATTGGCTCGATACCTCCACCCGGATCATCCGACCGAATCGCCGTCCACACGCACTCAACGCTTACGCAAGCAAATCTAGCGCGCATCAACAATGCGAACGCCCAGGATTGCCACCAGGGCAAAGCCTCACTGCACCAGACCCTGAAGAAGGGCACGCATCAGTCCGAGTCGGTGGCAGATGCTTCATACTACAGCAGCGTCTTAGCCTCCTTCGGCAGCGCTGGCGGCAACACAGGCACATCTGCAGCCAGCACGACAGCTGGCTCGAATTGTGCGCCGGGCGGCAGCAGTGCACCTGGCATCGGAACAGCTGCGGGAGCAGGTAGCAATGTGAATGTGGGTAATCCTGCTCAATTAACAAGCGGCTATGAGACCGGCAATACGGCAGGTAGCACGAGCAGCAATTGGCAGCAAGCGCAATACTACAGATAAAGATCAAATGGACAGAAGCTATACTTTTGCATGATATAATCACGTAGTTATACAAATAAACAATTGTATATGAAAATCTATACTTGTTATCAAGTAAAATATAAAATGTAATACACTTTTGGGTAATTTTAGTTATTTCCATAGCATAAGAGAAAAAACAATAATAAACTGCAAATACTTTTTGTATATGGATTGCTGTTTTTAATTCATGTTTTTTGAAACTGGCAAACTGTATCAATTTTCTTTAAACTACCTTTAGTTTTTTTTTTGTTATCAGCGTACTTGACACAGTGCAGTTTTCAAATTGGTTCGCTGCCAAATATCGTTATCGAAACTTCGTGGTCAGCTGCAGCAGAAACAAAACAAATGTAAGCAATTTAAATTTAAACAGTCGAGAGTACAAGATTTACAAGCGTAAAAATATAAAATAACTACATTCTCAACTTATTTCTATAGCGAAACAACGATAATAAATTTTAATTGTTTTTAGTTAATTAGGAAATATATGTTAATTGGTTTAGTTAGTTGTATTTATCAGCGTACTTGGCACAGCCGCAATTTTCAAACTGGTCTGCTGTTATCGTTATCGAATCCTCCTGACGTCACGATTACTTCTGTGGTCAGCTGCAGCAGCAACAAAGCAATTGTAAACAATTTAAATTTCAGCAACCCGAGTACAAAATTTACATAGGTACAATGGAATAAATTACTTAAAATGACTTTGACCCAGAGTCAATCGTAAATAACCAACAGCCAACAGTATTGCCACAAAGTCAGGTTTGTAAGCGCAATCAAAAGTGAAAGTTTTTACTTGAAGTATGCAGAAAATATTACTGATTAGTGGAAAACGCAAATGCGGCAAGGATTTTATATCAGAGAGATTGCAAAATCGGTGAGAACGGATTGTCAACCTGTCCATAACTCAGACTATTTATATTCTACTATTTCAATATTTCAAACAGGTTAGCAGATCGGGCTCTGATCGTGCGCATTTCGGAGCCCATCAAGCGGGAATGGGCCCGCAAGCTTCAGCTGGATTTGGACGAGATGCTCAGCGACGGGCCCTACAAGGAGCAATACCGTCGTGACATGATCGTTTGGAGCGACGATGTGCGCAGGTGCGATTATGGCTTCTTTTGTCGTGCGGCCATGACGCAGGCGGACGTGGATCAAGTGGACTACGTCATTGTCAGCGATATCCGGCGCAAGAACGACATACGCTGGTTTCGCGAAACCTACGGCCCAGCGATGGTGAAAACACTGCGCTTAACCTCAAGTCCTGAAACACGCAAAGCGAGAGGCTGGCAGTTTACTGCCGGCGTGGACGATGTGCCCTCCGAATGCGATTTGGATGACAGCACCTTTGATCTGGTGCTGGCCAACGACAGGGACGAGGAGAGCGGGGAGCGTCTAATCAACCGACTGATGGTAATGCTTAAGATGACCTAATCCTGTGGCCTTAAACAACTTCCACAAATATTTGTTAGCAAACTTTTTGAAGTGTATATTTTTGTAAACTAAACTGCGAGTAAATAATTGGTGGGCTGTATTTATGATGGATAAAAGGCAATGAATTTACTAAAGGCGCTTAGTAAGTGAGGTTCTCTCTCTCTAGCCCTCGAAGTTGTTCTCTCCGGACATGAGTATGCGCAGGCTGGGCATATTTACACGCTCGCTGGGATTGAGCTGATCATCGAAACTCTGCAGCGGTAGCTGCAGTTGTGGCTTGCGCAGTTCCTTCTCTGCCGACTGCGAGCGCAGGTGAATGCGATTCTTGTTCACGCAGCTGAGAGGTGTGCGCTGTGTCCGCTGTGCCGAACTGGGCGTGCTCTTTGGTGTACTTGTCAGCCCCTCCGTTGCATCCACATAAATTTGCGGCTTGCTGGCACGGGCCGGCTTGCGCGGCGCAACGCGTCGCTTGTTACCCAAACGTACACGTTCCAAATGCTTGTTGGCCAGTCGCAGCTGGGACTGGGGCGGTTGATCTTGTTCTGCTTCTGGTTGAGGCTGCGGCTTATCCAGCGTCATTTCGGCGGAGGCACTGGCAAAGGACGCCATGCTGCTGTCATTGCTTAGGTTGAGCGTCAGTGTTTCGAGGATTTCCTCCAGCATTTGTGTCTCGCGAGCCTCTGCCTCATCGTCATCGCAGAAAATGATGGGTGTGCGCTCCACGCCGACAGTAGGTGACCGCGGATCATAGCTGTGTTGTGGGGGCGTTTTCTGCACCATCATCATTTCGCAGGGCATTGTCTCCTCTTCATCATACGCTAGCGATACAATCTCCAATGAACTGTCTGGCTGCTCGCTGGCTGGCACAACTGGATCTGTGGCTGGAGCACGCGTCTCCACAAACAGATCGGCGAAAGTGTCGTCCATGTTCAAGGTCCGATCAATAGCCTCATCAAGCACCAAGGGAGTGCGATTTAGCTGCGGCGAGCGCGGATCGTTCAGTGCGAAACCCTTGAGCAGACGCTTGCGCAGCTGGGCGAAAGTGTTCTCGCTGCCAGCCCCGACAGATACCGTCTGTGGTAACTGTGACATCGGTGGTTCAGCTGGCAATATCTAAAGCAATATTCCCCGACTGATTAGCAGGCAAACACAATGCAACAACGGGTGAACTACTCACATTTAGAGGCGTGCGACAGATGTTTGGCGAGCGTGGATCAAGCAGCGCATTGTTGTCGCGGCAAGGAGAGATCATATTAAGAGTCGGTTGTTGGGCAGCTATCCCAGCGTCGCGCAGTCTATTCAGAGTTGGTGTGTCCGGCAAATAGCTGCCCTCGATTTTTGTAGCTTTTGTGCCCATGGCTTACCGAATTCGCAGTGATATATAAAATGCTGCTGTTGTATTTGAAATGAAAAAGCGGGAGACGTTGCTAGCGTCGATATATAAATGTATCGGTTTTTAAATGTCTGACCAATTTTATTTTTTATGCTGGCAACACCTTTAACATACTATTGTTATCGGCGTTAACATTGGTGATGTGTGAAAGAAAATCGATATCATACTTTACGATTGAACTCACTACACGGATGGATTAAAAAAAAAACAAAAGAAGAATAGAGTGCCTTTTTTAATTATTTCGAACTACGAGAGAGACTCGAATATAGAGCAGTATTAATATATAAAAAAGAAAAGATAAACGAAAAGTGCGCGTGTGTGCAAATTATGTGAACATTATAATGAAAACGGCAAAAGCTTGAATGGCTATTGCAAACACCGAATGTAAGTTTACTAGAGTTGGCAAACTGAAAATAAAATGTAATTGTTAAATGAAAATGCTTGGCTTGTGTACCTTAGCCGTCAAGGAAAATTATTTCGGCCATTTTTACGCAGTAGGCAAAATACGCTTGCGTATTAATGTGTGTGTGCGTGCGTGTGTAGCCCCTGCAAAAGGCACCGCAAGCAGCAGTAAATTTCGTTTTGTATGTACACACACATGTATATATCGGTTTTTTTTCATCAGCTATCTCCTTTACACACACACACTACTGCATTCACCATGCGTCGCTTATCGCGGAGACTTCTGAGGCAGCGCGTAAAATAAAACTTGTTTGTCGGCGTTGCCAACTACTTGGCCTATGCAACCACATTTTGTCTTACATTAATGTAGGTTAGTGCGCGGCAGCGGGCGTTACTTCCATTATTGTAGTAATTGTTTTTATTTTTTCCATGTTTTTGGTTTTTTATTTGGCTCCTTTTAATTATACCACTGTGTTCACAGCCGGCGAGCGAAAAGTAAACAATTTTTCCACGCAGTTGGCAACACAACCGTATTGTAGACTTTCTCTCTTGCTCCAAATATATATGTATATATATATATATTTATATATATATATATTTATATATATATATATTTATATATGTACATGTACGCATTACTGTGACTGTATTAGCTGAAAACAACGAAATTTCATTCATTGCTCTTTTTCGAGTAAAAACTACACGCCATGTGTGTAGTACGGCCGCCATCTGCATTTACGATGCAAGTTGCACACACGCGTTTATTTGTATATGAGTATGTGTGCATGTATGAATTTGTGTAAGCAAGCAAGCAACCAACCAACAGATCTAATTGTGCAACATGTTATAATTACAAACAGCGGAAACCGCCGAGCTAGTACCGAGACACAGCTGCCGTCGTATTTGGCGGTGCAGGGTGTGCCTCCGCCTGCGCGTGTCAGGTGCAAAGACGTCGACGCGACGGCAACGCAAAAGTCTCCACCACACGACGAGAAGATACTTGGACATTCCAGAATTCAACATAGTAGAGACGGCAGCGAGCGTCGTTTGATTGCCGTTGCCGTCATTGGCCGCGTTTTTCACACATTCCACGCGCTTTCAGGCATTCATATGTACATACATACATGCATACAAACACTTGTACGGCGACTATTGATTTCAATCAACTTCGTCCTCTCTCTTTCTCGCTCTCTCTTGTCCACTCTCTATCTGGGGCTCAGCCACTCTCTCTTGTGCCCATTTGTCAATTAAGCAGTACGTCCGCTTGTCGGCTCATCAACAATTTGTGAGTGGTGTGTGTGTGTATGCATGTGTGTGTAAATTCCATTTCCTGTTTATAGTAGGTATGCTGCACACACCCGACGGCTCCAGCCCCATGCTCAGGTCGTCTTCTTGGCTTGCTACCACCACTACAGCGTCGGTCGTTGTCGTCTGTTTTTTTTTTCTCACTCTGTAGTCTGATCCCTCGTCGGTAGCAGCCGCAGCAGCAGTAGCAGAAGGCAGCGGCGGAGCGCTATGTACAGTACGTGCCACTTCCTTTACATTCAGAAAAATAAAAATTGTTCACATACACACACATACATACATATACTCATGTACACACAGAGTGAGACGGGAGGGCCAAAACGACAGAAAGACACACAGACCGACAGACAGATAGTGAACGGGGAGCGTTCGTTTGGCGTCTGCGCCGTGTGTTGGTTGTTTTTTTTTCTGCTGTAGTTTTTCGTGTTCTTGTACAGTTGCAAAGACACAAACACATGCACAAGCGTACGACGAAAACGAGTTTTCTGACTCGGCCGATGTGGCAACGCCGGCATCCTCCCGGCTCCCCTCGTTTGCTTATTAGAAAGAAGCAAAAATGCCGCTGCGTGTTTTGCTGTTGCTGTCTTTACGTAAGAAGGCCGTCGAACTCTACACTGAGAGCAGCATGCAAATAATGCGAGAGAGCGCGATTGAATGAGTGGCTGTGCGTGTGAGTGTGTTCGTCTAATGATTACCGTTACAATTTGCATTGGCTGTCTAGTCAGACAAACGTCTCGCGACCCAGACTAGACGACCCAGCCCCAATCTCAAATTGGCAACCTTTTTTTTCACATGACCTTTTACCGTCATCGTCAAACGACGCTGAGTTTTATTTTTTGAGTGTGAGTGTAACGTTAAATAAGCTTGTAGTATAGACTTATTGATTTTTTAGTAGTTAGTTTAAATGGATGTTGCTTTCCACTGAGCTGCCTGGCATTGCCTTCGTGCGTTCGCTCGTTTGGCTCAAGTTCAATGTCCTAACTGCACACAACAAGTGCCAATGCACGTTCTCAGATGCTGATCACAGGCAATGCAAATAATGTTAGGTGGCTGATATATCCAAAATAAATATCATCCGTCCGAAAGATGTATGTGCTGGGTCCAAGTCTAAGTTTAACGATACTTCTATCAAGTTTGAGGGCATATTCGGCCACTAACAATTTTGAAAAATATATATATTTTCAGAGATAGAAAAGTACTTGCTGGTATTTTGCGACATTATTTTGATCAAAAATGTTATTTCTATATACCCTGACTAAATAAAAAAAAACTAGTAAATTCAAGGAACGCATTTCTTTTTAAATTAATGTTATATGATACATTTAAAACTCAGGAAAAGCCAATTTCTCAGTTTAAATGCATAAATATTGCAACTATCTGGCAGCATGATCATCCTTGGCGCGCTTAAAAGCCTGGTTTTGTTTTTGGCGCGCACTAAAAAGCTAAAAAAAAAAAAGACAGACCCATTGCAATGCCTTAAGGAATGTTGTTTACGTGCGCGCCTGCGCATCGACGAGATTTCCACGAATTCACCAAAACAAGCTCCAAGTAGCATCAGAAAATGTTGTCGTCCGAGTCTGGGCCTCATCCTGTTCGTCCCGTTTGTCTACCTGCTTTTACCGCCGCGCTGCGTCGCTTCTTGTTTGTGTGCTTTTTACTCCTCCAAACATAGCATGGCGCGTCAACATGTTGATCCTACTCTGTAGCGTGCGAAACGTTCTGGCAACACCAAAACAAAAACAACAAGCTCCAAGCCTTATGTTGTTGCTGTTGTTATTTATGTTATTTTGCCGCATTTTTGCCTTGTGTGCGCGCCGCCGCCGCCACCGCCAACACTGAAGCATATATGGAGAAACAAACGGCGTTGGCGTCGTCTACTTTGGTCTCTCATTTGAGCAGTCTGGCCACGCTCTGCTCTTGCTCTTTGGCTTCGTTAGCTACGTTTTGTGCAGTTGTCTTTCCGAACGTTTGCGATGCGGTCGTGTTTCTGGGCTGCTGCTGTTCCTGTTGGCGGCGTCGGCGTCATGCCAAGTGATTTTGTTTTCAATGTTTCTCTCGTACAATTCTTTATTTGGTAATCAATGGAAATAAAAAAATATCTTCTTTAAAATTAAATTAAAGTGAACATAAGTGAATCGTTCCTTTCGAAGGGCCTTTAAAACTGTCAACGCCTACATGTGTGTCGGGTTTTGCGTGTGTATGTGCATAATTGATACAAAAAATTAGTTTTGGGCATATTTAATTCAACAATAGCAGTTTTTAATTTGTGAGAATTATTATTTTTCATAATCCCCCCACTTAATTTTGTAATTACCCGCGCCCCGCTTGCTTGGGCAAAATTCTTAGAATTCTTGACAACATTCCCGCGCTCACACATACACAGACAATGAGTAGCAAAAAGAAGGAAAAAAGTATATATACATATATACTCTCCCTACGCGACTGAGTGTAGACATAAACACACATACAAGCTCATGCACTTGAACTCTCACGCATGCACACCGATGCTCACTCACACAAACATTCACCCTATCCAACACACCTCGAAAATAGGTTGTTGTCACTACTAAGTGGAGACATTTGCTGTCTCTTTTGCCGTGCGCATTCAACAACAAAAAACTCGTAGGACTTGTTTTTTGCGCGTTGTTTTTACGCAAAAAAAAAAACCGGTAAGATTTTAGAATCGTCGGAAGCAAGACGCAAATGTGATTGTATGCTTGGATGCGGTGTGCCTGTGTTGGTGTCTCGTCGTGGTATAATTCCGCGTTAATCATAGTTTTCACACACTTCGCTTTTCTTACAGTTTTGTAAACACGCACACACACACGCATACAGGCACACATACTAGCATACAACGACCGACGAGCAACGAACTCGTGCGGCAGCGACGCCCAAGAATGAAACAGCATAAGGCAACATGAAAACTACAGCAACAACAAACAACACAGCAGCATAAAAACATAGAGAAAGCAAAAGACATACAGAGAGGCAAAGAAAGAGAGCAAGAGAGAGAGAAAAAGAGAGAGAGGCAGAAGCAGAAGCAGTTAACGGCAACGACCCGAGCAGAAGCCGCCGCAACAGCAGCAGCAGTAATATTAGCGTGTGTGTGTTATTGTTGTTGTTGATGTTCTCTTGTTGTATGGTGCCAATTGTCATGTATGTATGCACATTTTGGTTGTTTTTGTATTTGCTGTTTGCTTGCTGTCCGCTGCATGTCAAGTAATTTATGCAGTTTATGCTCATAATTAGCAACATTTATTACATTCGCCAATTAAGTTAACATTTAAAATTTGAAAAGAAAAACAAAATTGATTGCTGATCTTGACCTACGCGCGCGCAATTTAAATCGCAGTTTCTTGTGGTTATTCAACTTTTACCTTGTGCGGTGGCGGCTTCCTTTGACTTCTGCTTGCCCAGCTTAATGTAAATAGCATGCGGATTTCTATAATTACTTTCATAATGGAAATTTGAATAATCGCAGACTCTGAAGGAAGAATAAAACGACAGAAATCGCAGATTTCCATCAGCCGCGCAATTTCTTAAATTGCTTGCTTTTTAATTGCATTGACTTTTGTGTTTATTTTGTTGATGTGTTAAAGTATAAAATTTCTGAATGTCCATTTATTCACTCTGAGCTTGTCGTTATCACAAAATTGGCGACAAATTGACGGGTTTTGGTGACGGCGCCACAATTAAAGTATATTTTTATGTGCATACATAAATGTACATATAAATTTACGTATGTAAACATATTTGTTTCTCTCTATGTTTATGTGTGTGTGTGCACATATAACAAATACAAAAATGTGTGCATGTATTTGCGTTGATTGTTTATTGTTATTGTTGCCGGTATCAACGTGTACAGTGATCATATTTTATTATCATATTGATTGTTTACTTTAAGAATCGTTGCTGTTGTCGTGTGTAAATGTATTATTATCGCTTCAAAACAGCGTACGCTAAATTTGCTTTCATTCACTTTGCACAATTCACAACGCCTTCCATTCAGATTTGTGTACTACAGCAGCAGAAAAGCAGCTCGTCATCATTTGCCATCGTTCAACATCATTATCATCGTCATCATAACCATCAACATGATCAACATAATTAACATTAACTATGAAGTGTTTTGCCGCTTTTGTTATTTCCTCTTTTTTTTTGTATTATTTATTTATTTATTTGTTGTGTGACGACAAAGCAAAAGCCGGCGGTGAGAAATAAATCGAAACAACCAAGTTAGAGAGCGAAAGAGAGAGAGAGAGAGAGAGAGACCGACAGACAGACGAAGCGAGAGGTGTGAAAGAGAAGGAGAGCGAGAGAAATCTAGAGAAAGAGAATTGTGTCATTCTTCAAAGTGGTTGTGAAATGTTTGCCTTTTTATGCCTACTCATATCACAGCCAGCTTTGAGGAGCGACACGATGCTCAGCACAAAAACAAAAACAACAACAAAAAACAAATCATTAAATGCAACAAAAGTTAAGTCAAAACTAATAAATTTTTGCACACATTCGCAGATTGCCCGCCATCAAGAATTAACACAAGTTTTTCGTTGTAATCCAAGTGTTTCATTGCATTGCATCACCTAACAAAATTGATCCCTCCAAATTTCTATATATATATATATCTGTCTGTCTATCTATTTATACGTGTATCTGTCTCTCTTTAAATAAATGTTCTGTTTTAATTTTACCCACAAGATTGGCACATTCATGCTGAGCTCTCAAAGTGGTTGTGAAATGCATTTTGAACGCTTTGTGCGCATATCACAGCCAGCTTTGATGAGCTTAGCGTAATGTAACGTACATCAATCAGTCGACCGATCAATCAATCAATCAAATCAAATCAAAATCAATTCAATCATAATGTACCTTGCACCCACATTTCCTGCAGTTAGTCCTCGAATACAGAAACAAATCATTTGGATTGACAACAAATTTGTTAAATATTATATAGCGTGCCACAAGAAATCAAACAAACAAAAAAAAAAACAGATCGATTGCATCAAATCAATTTTGATGTTGCTTATCTAAGCCTCATCAAGTGGTTGTGATATGGATACCCGACGCATATCACAGCCAGCTTTGATGAGCTAGGATAATCAACGGAAAACAACATAAAAAACAATCCAATTGAATCTAATTTAAATGACAAAACGCTGTGAATTGGTGTCTGAAGTGCGAGATATTTTTGTAATTTAGATTTTACTTCTTTTTTGAAGCATATAATTCGATTATTTCATTGTTTATATATTTATAAATATATTATAAATATATTTTCTTAGCATTTATCGTCACCTATCGCCATTGTTTCCAGTTTGCTAATGTGTTTGTGTCTTTTCCACAGATACGCCGTTGACCATAATTACGTTCCATACACTCGCACACAGAGGTACTGATGATGTATATGTAGATACAGAGATACAGATATTGTTGTAGAAAAACTTTAAGTACTCAATTCCAAAGAGCCTTTGACGACGCCTCGCTGTGCTGAACGATTTGTTATTGTGATAGTATATATATATTTCATTTTTTTTTTAATTGAAAAAAGCACTAGTATATTAAGATTTTTAAAAGAAACCAAAACAAGATTGCAAACCAAATAAAAAACAACCTAGAGCCTGCAAATGCATTCCACAAGCACAACAACCTCAACCAGAGTATTCGACAAGTACAAAATGGGCGTTATGATGCTGCTGATGGTCACCTGTCTGGGCTGTCCGGCCATAATTGATGCCTGCTCCAGCCGCACCGTGCCCAAGCCGCGTCCGTCGATCTCATCGTCCATGTCCGGCATGGCGCTGCCGCCCACACAGGCGCCAACAACAACGAGCACCACAATGCGAACAACGACAACGACCACCACGCCCAGGCCGAACATAACATTCCCCACATACAAGTGCCCGGAGAACTTTGATGCCTGGTACTGTCTGAACGATGCTCACTGCTTTGCAGTGAAGATTGCCGAGGTGCCCGTCTACAGCTGCGAGTGCGCCATTGGGTTTATGGGTCAGCGGTGCGAGTACAAGGAAATCGACGGATCCTATCTGCCCAAGCGACCGCGTCCGATGCTGGAGAAAGCCAGCATTGCCAGCGGTGCCATGTGCGCACTCGTCTTAATGCTCTTCGTCTGCCTCGCCTTCTATTTGCGGTTTGAGCAGCGCGCCGCCAAGAAGGCATACGAGCTGGAACGCGAGCTTCACGAGGAGGAGGAGGAGGAGGACGGTAGCGATCGGGACCAGTGCGAGTGCTGTCGGGCCCAGTGCTGTGCTGGCGGCGATGAGCCGCTGGTGGAACGCAAGTTGCCGTATCACATGCGGCTGGAGCACGCCCTCATGTCCTTTGCCATCAGGCGCAGCACAAAGCTCTGAATTGATATAAAATAATCGAATGATTCGCCTTGCCCGTTATGCATGTTATGTCAAAGTCTAAAATGCGTATTACGAATTTCTATGTGCTTTAGTCGTAGTTTAATTACGTATTGTCCTATTTACTAAATGTTAAGTGTAACCTTTGTATTCCAAACCACACAATCCGCTCATGGAACTTGCTAACACGCAACCTGCAACTACATATTTGGAAGCTCGGAGTTTTTCCAGTCCGAATCCAATTTAAGTTCAGTTGTCGCTGTCACTATTATGAATCGAATATGTATTTTTATACCTTATGCTAGAGCTATATTTATTTTACTCTTAACTGATATACGTGTCACACGAAACAGATCCAAATGGATCCTAGAAAATACACGCCAAGTATTATTTATCGCACTAGATACGTACGAACTACAATGAGAATTTTTACAATAAACTCGCACTTTCATATTATTTATGGCAAATGAGCATATCCAAAAATATGTTGTTTCATTTGACTGCAGATCGAAGGAAATTTGACCTACCGCAAAATAAAGGGTAGCAATAAATGTGGATTTTGTAAAGAAGCCGTTATTCTTGGCATTGTATTTGTACAAAAATTGAAGCATACTTTGGGGCGGCTCTGAAAATATTGAAAATTTCAAAGTATGTCTTGTATTTCTAGCAATATTTAGTGTTCTAAAAGACAACAACAATTTCCCGATCATAAGTGATTATTTAATTTACTCATGCTTTGTGAAAAGGATTGGGATTTAAGGACACCCGGCCAAGCACTAACTGTCTACAACAGCGGGTCGAAGCTAGACATATATATATACATATACATATATATATATATATATATATATATATATATATATATATA